>JANHGN010010914.1:23395-33395 GCA_024605025.1 Megaceryle maxima
TTCTTTTCCCTTTCTCTCTTCTTTTCCCTTTCTCTCTTCTTCTCCCTTTCTCTCTTCTTCTCCCTTTCTCTCTTCTTCTCCCTTTCTCTCTTCTTCTCCCTTTCTCTCTTCTTTTCCCTTTCTCTCTTCTTCTCCCTTTCTCTCTCCTCTTCCCTTTCTCTCTCCTCTCCCCAGATGATTTAGTGGTGTAGCTATTCAATGACTTCAGATAGCACTAAAATAAACAGCTGCTCCCAGTGCTTCCTAGCTAATATAGCCTATCAGCTCAACGATTCATGGCAGAGCAATTAGATTCACTTAATTACTGATGGAGTAACTGGGAGACAGTAGGCAAAGGTGGTTCCAAGAAAAGCAAGCAGCTAAAATCAAGCAGCTTGATGTCTCATAAATCCCAGGGGCTTTTCAGCTGATTTGTTTTGGGAATTGGAGGGGAAAAAAAAATGGGAGTATTTGTGGCTCTGGAGCAGTGCGGGCAATAAATGATGTGATGCTGCTCTGTGTTCTCAGAATACTCTTTAGATCTTGGGCATCCTCAGGAGCTGCTGTTTAGAGGGACCCAATGAAGAGGACACTATTTCAACTGGGCAAGTGTCCTGGTAACTATGTTAGCAATTGAAGGGAAGGCTTCAAGATCTGCCTGGGAAACAAGATTGGCCAAGGCTTGGGAGGAAAATGGTAAAGAAATCATTAGTAGATGCATGGTTCTGTTCTCAACACTTGTGATTGCTGGAGCTAATGCTTAGCTGGTGAAATATGGCTCCTGGAATCATATGCTCTGGCCTTTAAAAGGTTGCTGTTGGATACTGCGTGAGGCAAACGTGCAGCTCAATAAACTGGTTGTTCTTCTCTCCAGTCCCACAAGCAGGGAGATCCAGCAGGAGCTGGGGATGCTGTCCCTCATGATGCTACCCTCTGTCTCTGTCCTCTGCTGGCTCACCTGGGGTGGTGGCCCTGAGCCAGTTGCTTGTTTTGGACTTTATTCCCCCTGATCTTAATTTTTTGCTAGGAACGTCAGTGCAGCAGAACCATTGCTGCTGGTGCCTGTGGGGTGCTCAGCTCTTCTCCTGCAGCATGATGAATCTCGTGGAAACTGCCTTTGTGCTGTCACTGAAACTTATTGTCTGGTATCTGCCCACTTGGGCAGCCCTTGTGGAACAATTTTTGGTTTCAGGCTTTCCCTGCTGAAGCACTTTGTGTGTGCCAAGCAGCAAAAGAGGCAGGAGCCACAAAGGCCACTTGACATAGCTGGTGGAGATCTACTGGAGGCAGTGCTGACAGCTGGTTGGTTTGTACCTTTTTGCCTCATATAGTCAGATAACCCTTGCTGATACCATTAACCAGAGAAAGACATTGTTTGGCTCAGTGTTTCAGTGCTGTGGTATTAGTTGAGAGTAAAAAGCAAAGATACTGTAGGCACCAAGGTGTTGACATTTGCTGTTGACCTGGCTAACAACTATAGTTCTCCATCATTAGCAGGTGAGGTGGCCTGGAGGCTGTCCAGCTCCCTTTAGCTGCCTTGTGTTGGCCAAACAGTGCTGCCTCCTGATGCTGAGTGGTCCTCCTGAAGCTGTAGTAGGAGCACATATCCCATTTGAAATTGCACCAGCTCATAGGAAATGCCAACTGTGTTTCTCCTTCAGGAGCAGATGTTTGCTGGAATGAGGTAGTGTTGGCCAGATAAATGTAAGATAAAAAATTAGTTTTGCTTGAAAATTGCTACTGCTGAGGCTTCCCCCACTCTGTGTTTGTCATCTCCTTTTTCTTCCTCCTCCTTGTCTGTGTGGATGCTCTTCCAAGTGCTTGGACCACGCCATTGCTTTCTTGGTGGTGGTGTAAAGTGTGTGATGGTCGTGGTGAATTTGTGGCTTACAATGGTTGTAGTTTAATTGTGACACCTTTATCTCAGGTGTTAGGCCATACTTGGGAGCCATGAGAGCATCATTTCTTAATTTTAAGCCTCTACAATTAAAGAAGTGGATTGAAAGGAAATTCTAAAACTAGAAAGTAAAAATTGTCCTCGTTTTTGTTCCGATTGTTAGGAAGCCCCTGTTTTTTCTAAACAGTGCTGCTTCTGTTTCATTTTCTGATACATTCTAGAGCGTGGAAGGGGATGTAACTCTACTCAACTTTGGCACTGAAAAGCAGAAAGAGTAACCAAAACACACCAAAGTACCTGTGCAACCGTGACCGCTTTCCTAGCGGAACCATCGTGGTCTTCAAATCCAGTGGAAGAAGATGGGCAGAAAGAAACCCAACCAGTGCTTTGTTGAATTAGCCAAGTTTAAGTAGGGCTGGTTGTTTCAGAAACAACACTCAAAGCCCAGGATAGTGTTGTTTGGTTTGGGTTTTGGGTTTTTTTGTGGCCACCAAGGGGGAATTCAAATGCAAAGCACCTGCTGCTGAGCCACCTCGAAGAGTGGGGGGCTCTGGATGGTTCCTGACCTACTGTGCTGTAGGTAAGGGCTTGACTTTGCAAATAATTACTAGCTCACTTATACCTGCAAAAAGCTATGACAACAGCTGAGAAAACCTCCACCTCCAGTATATTAGTCATAGCATAATTATTGTTAGGGTCTTTATCTGCAGTATTGCGTCCACTTTGGGGCTCCCCAGTTCAAGAGGGACAGAGATCTACTTGAAAGAGTCCAAGGGAGGCTATGAGGATGATGAAGGGGCTGGAACAGCTGCCCTACGAGGAAAGGCTGAGAGCCCTGGGGCTTTTCAGTGTGGAGAGGGGATCTAATTCATGTCTATAAATACCTAAGGGCTGGGTGTCCAGAAGGCAGGGACAACCTCTTTGCACTCGTGGCCTGGGATAGGATAAGGGCAATGGATTCAAGCTTGAGGGCAGGAAGCTCCACCTCAAGATGAGGAAGAACTTCTTGACTGTAAGAGTTGTAGAGCATTGGAACAGACTCCCCAGAGAGGTTGTGGAGTCTCCTTCTCTGGAGCCTTTCCAGACCTGTCTGGGTGCATTGCTGTGGGATCTGCTCTAGTTGTGTCCTGCTCTGGCAGGGGGGTTGGACTCGATGCTCTTCGGAGGTCCCTTCCAACCCCTACCATGCTGTGATTCTGTGGTTCAACAGATGTACAGCAGTAACTCTTGGACCAGAAGTGACCATTTCACCAGTAGCACAGCTCACATTAGTATGGAGCAAATTCCTGCAACCCTTTTGTACAAACTTAGAGCAATTTTCTCTCTCTACCCCAAGAGGCTAAAGCTCACCTGGGCTTGATCTGAATTTAACTTCTCATAGTACCTTGCAGGCTGGACATCTCAGAGTTTGTGGGTTTGGTATGTGCACAAGCTTGAGAATGTTTGAGTTTCCATCACAGGACTTGGTGTGCTGTGGTTTGGAGCAGTAAATACTGGTAGTTAAAATGGGACAGGGCACTAAGTTGTGTTCAGTATGATAGATGATGTAAGAGTGGAGCAGATACAGATAAAACCCAAAGAGATTTGCAGGTTTGGGTTTTTTTTCTGAAGCTAGCCAATACTGGTTGTACTTGCCTTTATTTTTTCATAGCAAATTAATTTCAGAACATGCTCTTAACAGTGATTGTTGCAAGAACCCATGTTCCATGCCTAGGCAAAATCTCAAAAAAAAAAAAAAAAAAGAAAAGAAATAAAAATCCAGTGGAAATGGTGAGCTTTGGTGATGGGTCCAGCTGAATTGATTTGTATCTGTCTTGCAACTGGAGTTGGAGAAGAAGGAAAGGTTGATGATGCCCAGGTAAGTTTTCAGTAGTGCTAGAACTGAATGGTTTTGGAAGTGAATTTCTTTGGTACCTCTACAGAATCTGTTTCAATGTGAGCAGGACACGTGTCTAGCTAGAGCAGTAACAGGAGCCATACTGTGTGTTTTGCTCATATGAACAGTCCCAGTGAAGTGCATCGATGTCTGATGAGAAATACTTGACACTATTTGAATACCAAAGTGTGTATGCTTGGAAATGGAGTTGGTAATGGGGCTATTGACAATGTTTCTGTGGCACTGGAGCCAGAAATAGCTGCTCCTTTAGGGAATTTTCACACATAAGCTATGTGAGGACTAAAGAATCAATTTGTAACACGGAGGGACAATTTTCTGAATAATCATCAAGTCCCAGAGGAAAGCATCACATGAAAAATTTACATCCTACTCCCAAGTGTCAAACCTACTTACTGCAGAGCTTACAGATCAAACTAATTCCTATCAAACTACGTGGCAAAGGATGGAGCTTTGGGAGGAGAAGTCATTCACCATTAAATAACTTCTAATATATAAAAATCTGCTCAGAATGGGGAAAAAGCCTGGGAAACTGGGATTTAACTGTGTGCTTTAAATGTTTTAGATTGAGTCAATGTTATGTTAATCTTAGAGGACAAATAACCAGTGAGGAAGCTAAGAATATCTCCTGGTTAAATTCGTGTTTGCCACCTGCAAGGCCAATTTAAAGAGCAAAGCCACCTACCAGGGTAGGGAATGGCTTCTTCTGATAGTGATAATCAAAAGTTGTGTTCTCAATGGACGTACAGAAATGGTCTTTCCATGCTGTGACTGTTCAATAATAAAATGAGCCAGGTTTATGTGCTGGTGGCTGAGACTGGGGGGTGCAAATGCTTGTGCGTTTGGTTTCTCTTGGTTAAATAGCTTGTAGGCTTTGGTCTGTCTTGGGGGTGTTGGAAAAATGATGGATTTAGTCCTTTGGTCTTGAATTTCCTGGGGCTGCCAGTCCTGAGAG
Source organism: Megaceryle maxima (assembly GCA_024605025.1). Taxonomy (NCBI): domain Eukaryota; kingdom Metazoa; phylum Chordata; class Aves; order Coraciiformes; family Cerylidae; genus Megaceryle; species Megaceryle maxima. The sequence goes on from JANHGN010010914.1 coordinate 28,121, forward strand.
GTGTACATTCTTTCCCCTTTTGTCTAATTTCCTCCCTTTGAAGTGGAGCTCAAGCTTCCATTGAAAGCAGAGGTTTTCCAGATACATGACACATGAACATCTGACTTTATTTGAGGGTACATGAAAGGCTTTTATTGCTTTCTTTTAATGTTTCTGTCTCATTCTAGTTACTGCCTAGATTCCCCGTGTGTTGTAGAAAGCTTAATGCTTTATGTCCAGGATCTTTCAAGGCTTAGCTGAGATATCAGCTGCATTGTTTTCCATATGTTTGGGGAAAAAAAAAAAAAAAACAAAAAAACCCCAAAAAAGCAACAAACCTTCATCATCTGCATCTAATTTAGCAGAGGGCTGGAGTTATGATTGGCGGCTTTTGGCAAGACTTTGGCTTTCTTTGGTGGCTTTCTTGGCTCCCCAAGAAAGTAATATCATTCAAGAGTTATCCTAACAGGTTTGTTTCACTGTTGATTTGTTCCAGTCAGCAGATTTTTGAAAGATTTAAAAAAAATTTTAAAAAAGCTGAAGTGTGAAGAGTCCAGTGGAGAGCTGTGAAGATGATGAAGGGACTTGGGCATCTCCCCTATGAAGAAAGACTGAGAGAACTGGGGCTGTTTAGTCTGGAGAGGAGAAGCCTGAGAGGGGACCTTATGGATGTCTATAAATATCTGAGGGGTGGGGGTCAAGTGGAAGGGGCCAGGCTCTTTTCTGTAGTGCCCAGCAATAGGACAAGGGGCAATGGGTATAAACGTGAGCAGAGAAGGTTCCACCTCAACGGGAGGAGGAACTGCTTTGCTGGGAGGGGGCCAGAGCCTGGAAGAGGCTGCCCAGAGAGGCTGTGGAGTCTCCTTCTCTGGAGTCTTTCCAACCCCACCTGGATCTGTTGCTGTGTGGGCTGCCCTGGGTGACCCTGCCGGGGCAGGGGGGTTGGAAATGATCTCCAGAGCTCCCTTCCAACCCCCACCATTCTATGAGTCTATGATCCCAAAAAGCAGCTGTGAATCTTGGAGATCAGTTGGCATTGTTTTCAGAGCTAGTGCTGAAAAGATCTCGGAATTACGCTCCAAGTAAGTATAGATGTGAGGAAAAGGAGGCTTGTGTTAGTGGGGAAGAAACATGCTTTGTTGAATATAGTGCTGGATCCCTCTGGTAGCACTACAGAGGTGACCCAGATCCAGGGCCATCTATAGTCCTTGTGACTTCATGCTGAGTGAAGATGAGTGGGAACATGAGGAACACTGAATTCAACTCAGCACATTCAGACTTCTAAAAAGAGAATCCCCAACTATGAGGGGTTTTTTAGCCCTCTCACACACAAACTACAGAAATCTCTTCTTGGGTTCACATTTCAAGGTGCACTTGTCCAAGGCAGTAGTTACAGGCTTATGAAAACACAACCCTTTAAATGGGAGGAGAAAGGAAGTGCCAGTGACAGTCTCTCCTTACTGTAAAAGGAGTTAATAAGAGAAGGTAGATCTTGCTGGTTTAGCAGGAGGGATGTATATTCTCAGGGTACCTTGCCTCTCTTGAAATAGATGCTGAATAAATTGAACTATGTAACCAAGGACATGTTTAGCACAGCTTCAAAGTGGTGCAGATTCAGGACCTGGCATCTTTGGATTGTTGCTTTTCCTCTTTTGTGGTAGTTTCTCTAAAGCTTTAGTCCTAAATACAACAATCTCTCTTGTTGTAGCCTACTTAAAACCTGAGTGCCTGCTGCTGCTTGGCCACTGGTGCTGCTGTGTTGTTTATTTTTTTTTGAGTGAACAAACCCCCAGATGTTTAAGTGTTGTGTAGGTAAGTAACATGTGCATGTCTCCTCTTTCTGAATCATTTACTAGGAGGAGGAAGGCAGTGTAGTGCAGGTTTGAAATGCATTTTATGCAATGACCAGAAAGACAGATGTGGACACAAAGAATGCTTGACAGACGTGGACACAGAATGCTTTTAAAGAGGGTGTGTTCACCTTTATCTGTGGGTGCAATACAGGAGAGAGTTGTATCTTTGGATTTACTGCTTCCTTCAGTACAAGCTGGAAAAGTAGCTGCTAGCATCCATACCCAGACTGCCCTTTTAAAGGGGAAAGACCACATGTATTTATGGCAATCTGCCCCCAACTGCGACTCAAAATACACACCCCCAGCCAGCTCTGCCCTTATATACTGGGCGTGATGTCAGTATGGTATTGAATATCCTGTTGGCTGGTTCAGTTTGTGGTCCCTTCCCAGCTGCTTGTGAAAATTCACCCTATGCAAGCTGAACCCAGGACAAGCAACCACAACCCCTTTCTGCAGAACCCGTGTGCTCCTTTGATTTAGGAGAGTTGCAGCAGGTTTGGGAGGAGGTTTTTTGCTGCCATAGACAAACTGGAATGTATTTTTCTTACCTGTCAGCAAACTTCAGGAATAACTTGTAATATCTTCATTCTCTTGTTCAGTTTTACAAGGAATGTGGAAGGCTTGAACTGCTGTGAATGAATTACAGCAGCATGGAAAGTCCTGTTGTGTTGGCTTTCCTCCTTCTATGCTCAGTGATTCACTGTCAAAGAGCTGCTGACATCCAAACTCGGGTGGCTTTTGCCATCGTTCATTGAGAACAAAGACTGTGCCAGAGATTATTTTTATACTTTGAGATATCATCTGTTGAGATCATGCTTGGACACAACCCTTAATTCTTTTATAAGTGAAGCCAGCGAGCGCTGAGGCATTCACCACTTGCATGTGAGAATGAAGTTACTTTTAAGCTGTCCCCAAGATCACTTTCTCTCTCAAAAGTATGAAGCTGTAAACAGGGTTTGAGGTTTTTTCAGTGTCAGATGTTCAAAGGCAGCGTAACCCATTGGCTGGGAGAGGCATCTGGGAGTTGGAATATCTTTTTGCTGCTCCAGATGCTGCTTTTGACTCGCTGCTTGACCTCTTCACTGCTCAGTATTTTGGGCTTGTGAGACCGGCCAACTGTTCTATGTTTCTTTGTCTATCTTGCATCCCTTGACCCTTCAGCTACCAGAGGCTCTTCTCTGTCTTGTCTATAGTTTGGTGTGCTTTCTGCAGTAGTTGTAGCTCCCTTTCTCCCATTTCTCTCAAGCGTTGCCAGTTTCACAGGGTAAGACACCTGAAGTGGAAGCCTGGGCAGAAACCTGGAGGATGAGGGACCACTCCATTCTAATTATACTTTCACTTTCTCCAGTCACCTTGGTAGCAGCAAACTTGTCTTGGAACTGTGTGCTAACATGTGAGGAAAAAGCTGAGGACATATGTGGGCATCTTATGAGTGTTTACATATAGCTGGAGGGGTCAGTGAAGTAGAAGGGGGCAGACTCTTTTCAGTGGTGCCCTGGGATAGGATGAGAGGCAATGGTTGCAAGGTGAAACAGAAGTTCCACAACATGAGGAAGAGCTTCTTGACTGTGAAGGTGACAGAGCCTGGAAGAGTCTGCCCAGAGAGGCTGTGGAGTCTCCTTCTCTGGAGCCTTTCCAACCCCACCTGGCTCTGTTGCTGTGTGGGCTGCCCTGGGTGACCCTGCTCTGGCAGGGGGGTTGGACTCAATCATCTCCAGAGCTCCCTCCCAACCCCCACCATTCTATGGTTCTGTGATATAAGTAAGATACAATAAATAACATGCAAGTAAGATATAATAAGTAACATACAAAACTATACCAGAGACAGTGTCATAAGTTACTCCTAAAACCTTCAAACCCCCATTTTTTTGGTGGTGTGACAACTCATTGTCACTGCTAAATCAGCACAAAGGAATATCTTCATTTGAGGCAGGATAGCCAGGTTGTGTCTAATTGTCCATCGGTGACACAAGTTGCCTTCTACAGGTGGGGAGTCCATTCGGGCTCAGAAAGAGCCATGGGATTAGGAAGTGATGGAGAGACCAGTGTCATTTCTAGGTGTCAGACTAGAGTCTGTCATGGAAAAGGTGCTCCTGGTCGTGCAGTTTCATTACACCTCCTGCTGCCACAAGAGCAGTGGAAGGACAAGAAAGGGTTTGGCTGGTGCTGTGTGGATTTAAATAGGGCTTAGTGGTAAAGGGAGCAGAAGTTAACCAATGGCCCATGTCCCAAAATACTGACCTAACAGCATCCTGCTGCAGTCACAGTTGCTCTGCCTTGCACAGCAGCAGATACAGGGGATGCTTTGAGATGTTTTGTTACCCAGCTGTCTCTACCAAGGAAACCAATATGGTTTTGTTGCTCTAAGGGGAAGAAAAAACTTGTAGCAAATAGAGAAAGATGTGTTTAGGAGTCTGAGCTCTGTTCGGTGCTGAGCAGAGAGGACAAAGGAAAGGCAAGAGGTTCTGACTCTGCAGTTGCCCCACCTGCAAGTGTTTTGTACCAAAGTCCACGCTGAACACAGAGGCACTACTATTGATTGATTCTGTTTCAAGAGCATTTCCAAAGTGCCTGGCAAATTTCAGCTGAGTATTGAGGTGCTGGAGCAGGTGTAGAGAAGGACAGTGAGGCTGGTGAGAGGTCTGGAGAACATGTCTTATGAAGAGTGGCTGAGGGAACTGGGCTTGTTTAGTCTGGAGAAGTGGAGGCTGAGAGGAGACCTTATTGCTCTCTGCAACTACCTAAAAGGAGGCTGTAGTGAGGCTGGTGTTGGTCTCTTCTCCAAATCACTAATGATAAAATGAGAGGAAATGGCCTCAAGCTGCACCAGGGGAGGTTTAGAGTGGATATTAGGAAGAAATTCTTTCCTGAGAGAGTGGTTGGGCACTGGAACAGCCTGCCAAAGGATCTGGTGGAGTCACCATCCCTGGAGGGGTTTAAAAACTGAGTAGATGTAGCCCTTGAGGCTATGGTCTGGTGGTTAGGAAGATGCTGGGATGAAGGTTGGACTTGATGATCCTAGAGGTCCTTTCCAACCCTAATGATTCTATGATCTCAATGCTTGTCAGGGTGAAAAAAGTGCACAATCTAGCTGATGGTGTTGAGTGGATTTACAAGGAGGTCATTCAGTTAAAAAGTAGTTAAAAGTAGTGCTATAAATACACAAGCAGCAAAAAGAGGACTAAGGAGAAACTCCATCCTTTATTGGATGTGGGGTAAATACAGTGACCAAGGATGATAAAAAGGTGGAGGTACTCAATGCCTTCTTTGTCTCAGTCTTTAATAGTAAGACGAGTTGTTTTTTGGGTACCTTGCCTGTCAAGCTGGAAGACAGGGACAGGGAGCAGAATGAAGTCCCCTGGTGCCAGGGGAAATGGTCAGTGAGCTGCTACACCAATGAGACACACAGAGGTCTGTGGGGCAGGATGGGAGCCACCCAAGGG
>JANHGN010010917.1:0-24637 GCA_024605025.1 Megaceryle maxima
AAAGAACAATATGGTTTGCAGAGCAATTATAGGAGATGTTTGTCTCTATAAACTACCTTAGCATTCAAACACAGGAATTATAATAGGAAATTAGGAAAACAGTGAAATACACTTATTAAGGAAGGTCAAGAGCTTGTATTCTACAGAGGAGAAATGGAAATAATGTGTTCCAACATCCAGCCTTTAGAATCACAGAATCATAGAATGGTAGGGGTTGGAAGGGACCTCTGGAGATCATTAAGTCCAACCCCCCTGCCAGAGCAGGATCACCCAGGGCAGGCCACACAGGAACAGATCCAAGTGGCCTTTTTTAATAAATAGTCCAACGTTGTTATTTCTCACAGTCATAGAACAGATGAGGATGGAAGGGACGTCTGGAGGTCACGTTGTCCAATCTCTCTGCTCAAGCAGGGCCACCTGGAGCAGTTTGTCCAGGATATGTCAAGACAGCTTGTGAGTATCTCCAAGGATGGAGATTCCACAGCCTCTCTGGACAATCTGTGCCAGTGCTCTGTCACGCTCACTTCTCAGGTAGAAACATGCAATCCTAAATCCCTCTGCAGGGCCAGTGGAAACATAATTTGGGTTTGTTTTTTTTTTTTTTTCAAATCTTTGCACGCCGTTAACTTATCCCCATTCCAGCTCTAAGCAGTTCTTGGTAGCTACTGTAGTGATACAAACTCTACAGAGAAATGCCAGGATGAACAACTAGAGGCAAGAGATTAAAATCTCCTAAAAGGTGTAGAAGTACAGATCCTGGTGAAAAAACCCACCATTCATGCAATGGAGAGATGCTGTGTTGGATCCCAAAAGCAGAGTATCTTTATCCAGGCAACACACTACTGGACCTGAACAGCCCTACTCTGTGGCTCCACTGCTCCAGTGAGTGTGAACTCATTTCCAGATAGCTCAGGTTTCCCTGTGCCATGTCCTGCTGCAGGCATTTCTTTGGTGTCCTTAAAAATATTTTCCTTTAGTCATTAGTTACGAGTCTTTTGGAATGTTAAGGCATTGCAGTAACACTTAAACCAGCATCAAACTTTTTTTTTTCTCCCTTCCCCTCCACATCGTGTTATAAAGAGCTAGAATAAGGGTTCTCAGAGAACATTTTGGAGAGTTACATAATGGTGGGGAACTTTGTGTGATCAGTCTAACCTGGCTACCAAAAACATTAGTCACTGAACACACCTTGAAAATTTTCTACTCGAGTGGCAGATCCAAGCAGTGGTAAAAAAAAAAAAAAGCACTTTTGGAAACCAGGGAGAACAGTTTGCACAGATAATATGAGAGAACTGGCATTGTCCTTGGAGATGTGGTGGGGCAGAGAAAAAGCTGCCCTAAATAGAAGGGACAAGATGCTGGGTTTAATTTAGAAATGCTACTGGCATTTTTGTCACTGGAATGAAGGGAGCCACGAGCCTGCAAATGAAACAACCCAAACCCTTCACCGCAATCATGGAGTGCAGCAAAAGTGCAATGGGTTGGCATTTCTAGGCTTTGATTTATTTATTTATTTTTCTTTGTCTTGCCAGATTCTGGAGTGCTTTGTCACCTATTTAGTTGCCTAAGGATAGCTTTTACAGTACAAAATGTCAGCCTGTGCTAAGTATTGAAGCTGTAAAGATTTTCCAAAAATTCCAGCCATTCCTTTGGTTTAGTAACCGTAAAGCTCTTGAAACTGTTATCATTTGTAGTGGTCACAAGGAAGTGACATTGTCCAATAAAAAACCCCACCACAAGTCAAGCCACTTAGCAAGGACATAATTTAGATGTTGGTTTGACAGCTTTTTTTTTCCTACTCTGTATGAATTGACCGAGTTCAGTTGTTTGTTAGATGCATTTAGAGATATTTGGGGTTTTTTTTGAGTATGAGAGAAAGTGGATGCCAATATACCATCCTTCTCCTTACTTATGAAAATGCACCCTTATAAAATTACTGGAAGAACAGAGAAATATGGTTAGTAACTCCTTGATAAAGCTGGATTAAGATTTTGCTTTATTTATGTTAGCAATAATCATTGTGGTTTAGTGGCATCTGAAACAGCTGGAACCTTCTGTTTCAGCTGATGTTTTGATATGTCATTTTTTTCTTGGACTTTGGTCCTGATTTTCTGGTCTGTGAATCAGGCAAACCATTTATGTATCTCAGAGGAGTGCTTTTAATTTAGGAATTCAGAGAATTATCAAAGGTGGTTATTTTAATCTCTGCCACTCATTCGGATGCCTTAGTCACTAAGGGCTAGGTTAGAAAATAGATTTAGGAATCTAAATTGGTACAGAAGTCAAATTCAAGTACTATTTCTTTAAACTAAAACTAAATTCTGAAAACCTTTGCTTAACTAATTACTTTTTTTCCCAAGCTACAAGTTACAGTAAATTGGGGCTATCTAGAATGCCACTAAAAAGTGCTGGGAGGGATGCAGTGGTTGATTAATTTAACTCTTCTGGGTGTGTTACAAATCTACTTAGATTAGTTGGCAAGCTTATTGTACAATGGGGGTAAATTCCCAAACTTTTCACACTGCTGCTTATCTTCTGACACCACCTGCCCCACTGGGCCGGGCTTTTAGGGTAATTTGAGTGTGAAAGAAAAACACCATAAGTGGTGGCACTGCAAGAAGTAGCAACTGGTTATGAGAGAGTCACGGTATTTAATTAATCCTCATCCTATGTCGCAGAGCCTGGAAAACTTGCAGATTTTGTAAGTGAGAGTCAAACTGCTGAGGTTAGAAGCTCTGGAGGTGGCAGGGATTAGAGAGGAGGTGTAAACGCTGATGTTCCAGGAACCAACCTGCCCCTGTTTTCTGTGCTTAATTGCTGTAGGGTGATTTACAGGAGCCTTGCTGAGACTAGATCTTGAGTGAGGAGAAGCTGGAGAGACTCATGCCTGACCAGGCAGAGGTAATGTTGTCCTGAAAGGGAAGCAATCAAAAGGAAGTGCAGATAATATCTATCACCACTGATGTCTGTGTCTGTGTACATAGTTAATAGATACGGTTTCAGGAGATAAGTTCTCTAAGACCAATAAAATTCCTTCTTTTTGTGCACTGCAAATGGTTTCCTTTGTTCAGCTCTTTACATGGGCTCTTGACAGCATCAGTCGTCTACTGGGTGTGCGCATCAATCAGCTCCTTGTTATGCAGGTTTGCATGTCAGGGTTGCCTGTGAAGCTCAGCTCTGTCTCTTAACCCGTAGCCCATAACCCTCAATATCTGGGTTTGGTTCTTAGAGGTGTCACTTTTCTTTCAGATGCAAAGTTTATGACTATTACCCGAGCCTTTGTCACCTTGAGATTTGGCTGCAGTGATCTGCTCTAAGCCAGGGCAGAGCAAAACCTTCTGTAGAATGCATTGGCCACTGCAGCTGGAATAATAGCTACCCGACTGTGTTCTAATTTTGGGAGTCAAGTCCAGTGGTAGTTTATACCTCTCCAGCCCCATCTGTAGATACTCAACAAGTAGTATATTCCCTGTATGAATGCACAACCGTTAAAGAACAGGAGGCTGTGATAAGACTCTAGGAAAGGCTGTCATTTCACAGTGGATATGAGGTTTGACCATGCTACAGTGTGGGATGTGTACAGGAGGAGCTTGGAAGGCGTTTTGGGTAAGACTTTGAAATACTCAGAAAGTGAAATTAATGAAAAAAATACTCTAACCAAAGCCCAGGAAAATCCATATTTTTCATTCTCAGGTTCATTCTTATGGTTGAGTTTTATTTCCAGTCCTAATGAAAGAAATAAAATAATTTAGAAAGCTATTACAAAGGATGATTATGAGTAAAATAATTGTTGGTCAATCGAGTGATTTGTTTGTATAAAAGCAAAATATTTCATTTAGATCTCAATGTGAAATAGTATGGAAAATAGGGAAAAAAATTGCAATGCAAAATTGAATATGCCATTCTGAAAACGTAGCATTTAATTTTCACCCAGCTGATTCTTTTGTTTTTATCTTCTAAAGGAACATTAGTCAAGATCGTCACTCTTATGCAGCTGTTTTGTTATCATGAATGGGCAGTTTCTGAGAGTCCAAACCGGCTTGTATGTAAAATACCTAACAATGTTAAAATGGTGATCTAATCTCAATGAATTTCAAGTTCATTCAACCAAAAATACCTGAAACAGTCCTGAAGATAAGGTTGTGGGTGTTTTTCATTGGTCAGAGTATTTGTATGGACAGAATTATAATAAGGACAAGAAAAGAATCAAACAAGTTGCAGTGATTTTTCTCTTGGTCTAGAACTTCTCTTTATGAGGTGACATTTTTTAACTCAAGTGGAACAAGCCAGAATACTGTGTTACTTTTGACAGTCTGTTGTAGCTCACTTTTATTTTCACATGCTAAGTCTAAGGAAACCTCTAAAATATTTTCTGGCCAACTGGAATGGTCTTGAAGAGCACGCATTTGTTGATAAGGTAAATGCTGTTCTCTGGTCAACTCCAGCTGCATCTGTTTGCATTTTTTTAGGCATTGATTCGCATCCCACTCTTGTGTAGCACTGCTCCCTACTGCTGGACAGCAAGAGGGAAATCAGTCCCTGTAACTGTCCATTGGTATTACTGGAGACCCATTGACGCCCATGGTAAACTGGTTTTCTTATGGAGCAATTAAGCTCAACAGTAGCTTCTTGGAATCAATGGAAATTAAATGAAGATAACAGGCATTAATTGAACATTTATTGGAAATAATTTAAATAATGGAGAGTTGTGACAGTTAATGGAAATTAATGACGACCGTTTGGGTACAAGCAGAACTGCTGGAATGTAACAAAAGTCAATAGAAGCAGTTACAAATGGCTGAGATAAGGAAGTACTTATTGATATTAGTGATCTTCAATATTTTCCATTGGAACCATAATCTAATACAGACCATATTGCTGTGGACTTCATCTAGAGTACAGGGATTAGAAATTGTTGATAATATTATAGATGTAAAGTGCTGTATAATCTGGTAACTTGCTACACTGGGTATTGAAATAATTAATGCAGTAGAACATTCTTAATTATAGTCTTGTATTTACAGACAAACTGAAACTGAGGCTGTTATTGATTAAAGGAGGTGCCATATTGCAGACTTGTCTAACCCTGTAACTATATTGTTCTTGAATTTCATCTAGTGTAGCTTAGATTTTTACATCTGATTTGAATTACTTGAATGTCTTAAAGATCTGTGTTCCAAACAGATGGGAGAAATGGCTTTGGTTTGGAAAGTTTCATGGAAGGACCACCAAATAATGAGGAAAAACCCAACTCTCTATTTTCTTCCCCTGCATCTTCAGTGGGGAAAAAAAAAAAAAAAAAAAAAAAAAGTCTCTGAATTTATTAATATGACTTGGGACCCTGTCAGGAAAATGTTCTCTACCTGCAAAGTACCTTTATCATTTTTCCAGCCCAAGTTTATATTCTGGGCTTGATAAACCTCTATAATTGAAAGAATTAAACACCTCTGTACATAGCATTACTATTTACTGTGCTTTATGCATGTTCTGTCACAAAGCCAGTGCTTTAACTATGCAGAATTTCTGCTAGGTAAGCACCATTGGCTGTACTAACTCCAATCATTGGCTGTACTGATAGAATACATATAGTCTAGTTAACCATGCTAAACCCACAGCTTTTATTTTTCTCTTTTTCTTGTTATGAAACTTCTGGATTTTTTATTTGACTTAATTATTTTTATTTATTTTTTTAAATTTCATTCAAGTATTCAATTTAATATGAAATCATTACCTCTTTAAGAGGATGATTAGGGCATGTGCTACATTTTGGTTTGCTGTCTTTACTTGATGGGAGTACTTTATCTCTCAGAATGGCCTTTGTGTTGCAAAGTTATGTGATAAAGATTAAAGACATTCTGTTTTTTCAAATATTCTGTGACATGTACAGAAAATTCTCTATTCATGTGAAATACTCATTGGTGAACTGCGGATGACTGCTTGAAATTGACCACAGAAAGCATGAAAAAAAGCAACATGAATTTATCTACAAAGGGTAAATACAGGTTGGAAATGTCTTTGGAAATATTTCTAAAGCTCTGTTGAATGTACCACTGAAAAACTGAAAGAAATAACTAGTTTGTTATGCCATATACAATGTTTAATACTGGTATGTATTTCAAGCTAGTGGTAAAAACAAAGGAACTATAATAAACAGGTTACTATTAGCTCACAAAGATACCATCTGTACATACCTGTGAGAAGTCCAAGCAGTACAGAGACCATGTTTCAAGTACTGAAAATGACTGGAAAATATAATTGGCATTATTCCTTTTAATTATAACTGGTGATTTGTTCTGGGATTTACAATCTTGACCTTGATATGCTATAAACAGAACCTTCATTTAAAAGGGATTAAGGTTGGTTATGTGTGATAACCCACCTTAACATAAACTCTGTTAGAAGATGCCAAATTCTGGAACGCCTCCTCAGGGTATAAACCACTGTCTTATTAAGAGCATCAACTTTAGCATTGTTTGGGATTGATAGATGTGACACACACAAGTTTAGTAAGCAGTGCTTTATGAGGTTTTTTTTTGGTTTTTTTTTTTTTTTTTTTGTGGCAAAATATCTTTACAGAGACTCTTTCCAGGTGATTCTGCCATTCAGATCCCATGGTCTCAGGAAGGCAGAAGCTGCTAACATAGACTGGCTTGTGAGCTTGGACAGGGGAAGACCATGCAAGGCTCTTTGGCACCCGCTGAGCTGGTCTGGTGGAGGCTGTTCCACCCCAGAAGACCTGTTGAGTGTCCAAACTTCACACCGTTGTGGCCTCCCTGGCTCCCAGTCTGGTGTTCAGAGCAGGTCAGCTGGGGCTGCCTGTATATCTGTCTAGACACATGATATCTGAAGCAGAAACCAAAAGGGCACCAGCATCTCTACTCCCAACAGAAACAAAATGCTAAGAATTAAACATTTTTCCTACACGCAGATCTCACATGAACTGAACTGCCTGAGTCCTGCTCCTGACTGTGGCTCCTGTCTAGCTGGAAATTTGGGGAAAGATGGCCATTTCTTCTGCAAATTCCTTTCCACATACCACACATGCACACACGGATGCACGTGGGGTTGTGAAGTGGTTACAGCTTTACTGAGGGTTTTGTTATAGGTTGGGTTAAGCCCTGTTGGAAATGGTAGGTTTAACCACCGCCCTTCTCTTCTGAGCTACAGGGGACAGTTCAGCACATGTTTCTGCCCAAAACAAAGGCAAATGTAAGGTTGCCCAGGAATTTAAAGGATCTGGGTGGGGAGCCTTGTTGAGTTTGTTTTGGGCAGGAATGATGTGGAAAAGAGACAGAGCAGATTGAGATGGAGCTCAGCAGTGGACTGGGAGGCAGGGTGGGCAGTCTGCAGGAGCCTGCACCATGCACAGCTTTGGGAGGAGCCTGGAGAGAGGGATTTCAGTCCTGTGGTTTGCTGAAAAGACCTTGCAAATGCAAAGGAATCCTTCTCCCATTACGTGAGTCGGGATATGTGATTCAATAGCGGTTCAAAAGTGGGCAACCGTATATTCAGTGCCATTCAAAGCTGTACACAACTGTTGTCATCCCAATTAACAAAAAATGATGAATGGAACACACAAGAGAGGAAGAAGAATCAAGAAGAAACTGGCTCACCTATATTCTTGAAGTGTACGACCAAAATACCTTGCCACTACCTTCAACCATTAGAGAATTTGGAAGGACTGGTTATTTACTAGGCCAAAATGGTGTCAACTTAAGGAATTCCTTGCAGGTCTATTTTTTATATTAATTGAAAGTCACAGGCTGAACAAAATTATTTGAACTTCCCAAACAATTCAGTCTCTACTTGTAGAGTATGAACAGCAAATTTGGTAAATTCCGTATACAGCCGAAATAACGAGCCTGAGACCTTCTTGAGTTAATAAACATAACTGAAATATTTGAACAATCTGATAACAAACAGTGAAACAGGCCCTGGATTGCTTATTTAAGCCACAGTTGTAACAAGAGCCTTGGGAGATTTACCTGTGGCAGGACTGCAGATGTGGTTACTCAGAGATTTTGGTAGGATTTTTAAACTCGTATAACTGTACTTTATATTTCAACTGGGGCCAGAGAACTTCTTGCTGAAACAGGGATTTATGGCACTCTATTCCCTTTGGCATTCATCTAGAAGGCCATGGAGCACTCGCTCCTAGACTTGCTGATAAAAAGATAATCATCTTTGAAGTGAACTTCCTAGGAACCAAGTCCTCCTCCAGCTTGAGGCAATGGAAATGCTACTGCTGACTTCAGTGGCAGTAAATTTCAGGTCTAACATTTTTTATGACACCTCCTTTTGGAACAGATACATTTACTTGAGCATTTGTTACTAATTGCCTGCATTTTTTATTTTTTTGTTCCTATTATTGGTAAATGAGACTCATATTTCTCATTTTTTTAACCAAAAAAAATGTGGAAAGGAAGGACTGCATTGAGCGAATCTTCTAAATATCGAACTTGTTTATCATCTCCTCTGTCTTCCTTTTTATTATGCACCTATTTGAAAGGGAGGTGTTTATGATGAGAATTTTGGCAAATTGTTCATGAAATGTAAATTCTTTTTTTTCCTTTTTTTTGTGATGCAGAGAGAGGGGAGAGAGAATTTAAGCATTTGTTTATTTATTTATTTTTATCACACTTAGTTGCAGCTCAGCAACTTGAAATGACAGAGATACCAACCCCAAGAATCAAAATTATACATTGGAAATACCAACTGACTCCTCAGAACAGCACTGTTAGTGGCACTGCTCTTCCCTGTTAGACATTAATTCAAAGGGGTTGGGTTTCTGCTGTCAAATCATGCATTATGTTATCACTTTTCTACTCTCACATCATTTATTTAAGAGCAATTGTTTCCTTGATTCACAGCCATCCACACATACACAATGCAAAACATTATGTGCTGTATTTTCTCTCTCCCTGGGTATAAGTCTACAACGTGTTGATATGGATGTGAGATGAGGATGCTCAGCACTTCACAAAGCCAGGCCCTAAGCAAAAGGTGACTGTAATGTCTCGACAAGTGAAAGTAACAAAGGGACGTGGTGAAGATGGTGAGTAAAGACTGTTATAAATACACTTTGGTGCTCTGATGTTGCAATCTGGCTGCTTCTCTGCTGTTTTTGTGACTCATAACTTCACAGAGTATCTCTGATAGTCCTGTTGTTTATTGTTAATGTTTCCATGCTGATCCTTTACCTACTGGTTTTGTTGAATGCTTCTTCACCAAGGGACAAATTCTGCTTTTAACAGAAGAGCATAAAGCACTGACCTCTACAGTGTTTGTCCTGACACCCTCCTCCACCAAATTGCAGAGGGCACTGGGAATGGAGCTCAGCTCACCTAATGTAGAGGTAGATAGACTTACAGGTAGATAGCTACACATCAGCTGGTCACTCACATTCCCTTCATAGCTGATGGGAAGAACCAGACACCTGCAGGCTGTGATTCATCTTAACTATCTCAGACATGTAGGAGAATGTGACTTGAGACCCAACAGTGCCTCATGCCACAGTGACTAGTTCAGATACCATTGCTTACACTGCATCTATTCTACCTCGGCTCAGATGAATCCCATGCTTTGATACTTTCTGTAATATCACCCTAAGTCCAAAGTACCCCACCTCAAGCTGTTCTGGGGATTTACACACATTTTTCAAGCCTTTTCCCCTCTTGTCTTGAAGGCATTTTGATAATTGGGCACATTACAGGAGTCAAAACAATAACTGAAGTTACCTGATGACAAAGTAACATTCACCACACAGTAAAAAAGGTCCATCTGGCTTTAACTTAATATTTTGGTATCAGCAGGAAGAGGTGGTTCCACAGCCAGGATCTGGTGAGGTGTTTACAATCTTCTGCATGGATTCATTGATGACAAAAAAGATTGTTATGTAGATAAAAAGTTGTCAAGCTACAAACAGAAACCAAGGAAGTTCCTTTGTTAAGAATTTGTTAAGTGATGTGTTTGATACTCCCGCCTTAAACAGTCTGGGCTTCCTTTAAAAATTAAAATGTGGTATTAGTTTCTAAGAAGCCACAGAGATTCTTATATTGAATCCTGTCCTGTGAATCACTCTTTAAAAAAAAAACCACCTTGTTTATCTATAATTTCAGTCATTTTTTTAGAGCAGATTGCCTGATGGTTCTGAAAACTGACTGAGCCAGACAGCACTCGGGAGGGCTGGCGTAATCCAGTCTCCATTTAGCAATATGCTGCTTACTTAATTCCTAACTGGGCCGGCCAAAATCTCAGTAAGGATCCAAATCCAAATTTTTCCAGATTCAAACTTCTATCACCAATTAAATAAACCTCACATTATGACGACAGAAAAATCTAGTTTTGAATCTGAATGTTGTAGTCTGGGTTTCCCTCTACTTCCTGTCCGAGAGCATCATTACAGCAACGCCTTGTATGAGTTCCTGTCTAAAAGAAATGCATGTGTGCTAAACAAAGGAATGTAATAAAGAATTTATGAGTTACTTACACTTTGAAGCAATAAAGTGTTAAAGAGTTAAAAAGAGCTCTTTCCAACCCCCCCACCAGGTCCTTCAGGCCAGGAACCGTTTGCAACGCACTGAGCACATTTGGGATCTGACTGCTGTTATTATTCCTGCTTGCAGTGTACTATACACATATCTTTTTTGATTTCCATGAATATGACAGGGATCTACGCAGTGCAGCATGATGCAGTGATATGAAACTCTCTTGGCAATTTTCAAAATATGCAACCCATAAATCGTTCACCTTAACCTGGGCCCAAATTTGCATGAAACTCTCAAAAGCTAATTTACCAAAAGTCCAACCAATCCCAGCTGTGGGTGAAGCACATAATGAAGTTAGAAAGGTAGGTTTCAGATGGCTTCAGGGTTTGTAATGGATGCTTTGCACAGCTGTAATGATGAGTGGGTGAGGAGAGTTAAAAATGAATAAAGTGTGGGTGGTGGAAATATTCACCGGGCATGTCATGGCCAGGGAAGGAAGCATAGGGGCCTCCCAGCCTCTGTGATGGGAAAGATGTCAAGGCTTCCTGGACCTGGGTCCTAGTTATTTATTTATTTCATCTCTGACACGTTCCCATTAGGAAAGCAAAAAAATGTGAAATTGATACCGTTGCTTCTGAAAGCAGGGAGCTGATTGTGGCTGAACAACAGAGCTGTCTTATAATCTGCTTCCAAACGTGTGGGTGCCTCTTGGGTTTCCTCAGCTATTTTATGGCCCATTTTCAAAGATTTCTGTAAAATCAGGCCAACAATGTCTGCATCCCCTACCACATCAGTGAAAAATTGGACCATGTTTCAGAGTCATGTAAATGCCTTCTATAAGAAACATTTACATTTTACAAAGTGTAAATTTAGCAGACCACTTCACGGGGTGAATTTGTCCCTGCTTCATTACAGTTATTACATTACAGTTACCATGGGGATGGGTTGACTAATAGTTTACCATTAGACAGAAAAATGAGCAGCACGTAGAACTGAACATTACAAAGGTTTCTTCCAGGATTGCCATGACGTGTTCAGGTAGTTGATAAGATAATTTCATTCTTACTGTTCCCATATTTTCATGAGAAATTACCCATAAGTAAACAAAACCCGAAGCCTAGCTTATGTTTCTTTATTGTATTATTATGTGGCACATTAAATGTAATAAAGCAGTCTTCTGACTCTCCTTGACTCATATGCATTGTTCCTAGACAGGTTTTCTTGCAGATGTAAAATATGTACAACTTTCACGTCTAAGGTCCTAGTAGTTTAAACGCAGTCCATTTCTTTAGTTGCAACAGAGTTTTACAGTTAGGACTTGACTGGGCTGGGAAAAAGTAGAAATGTGTTGACTAACATGCTGTTAAAAATATAAGATGTGTAATGTTTAAGTAACTGTAGATATTCATGAACCACGTTCATGGTCCACAGCTGATACAGCGCTTAAAAAGATGCTGTTCTCCAAAGCTATCAATATTGCCTAACAACTAAGTTGCTCAAAATAGTGGGGTAAAATGATGGCTTCACTGGAGTCTGCGGCAAACTTCATTGATTTTGTAGGAGTGGAACATTTCTTTTTGTACGGAACAATGTGCTCATTCAATCTGAAGGATAAGTAGGTTTTTCAAAGTGGTTTTTTTAGCCAAATAAAGGACAAAAAATGTCTTTAAACCAGGGCAAGAATTAGTGACATTGATAACTGTCATGTTTGAGGTTTTAAGGAAAGCAAGGAAAATTCAAAGCCTGCCAGCATTTCATTCTTTTACGCTAAAAGACTCATACAGCAAGAATCTGTAAGTGACACTCAACTAAGAAAGAGCTTTCGGAACAGCTGATGTGAAACTTGAAAAGAGCCAACGTAACAAATGCTATGCGAGGGGAAGTGCTTTCATTCCAGTTCAGGAACATCTGGTTTATTGCAACAATAACTACTGTAATTATATCACTGCTGGAAAAGCTGCTCTAGGTTAGGTTAAGTTTGTGGTTTCTATAATAAACACTGCTCTGGAGGAGTGGGGGTTTCAGTATTTCAGCCATGTCAGATCATGCTGAACTGAACTGTGATTTGATGCAAAAATAACAAAACAGGGAAAACATAAAAGCATTATTTCTAACCATATATTTCTTGAGATGCACTCTTGGTTTATTCCTCATTACAACAAGTGGAGGGTATGCCAAAGCAGCAAATTGTTGGATGACTGACCATATTTAACTGATAAAAACTAAAGAACTGATTTTTTTTTTTTGCCACTTGGAAATGGCTTGTTAATAATACATATTGATGTAATAAATAAACAAGCATCCTGCAAATGACATTATTATCACTTTACCTACAGGCAAAACTAAGGAAACTGCCTTAGGTCAGATAGCAGCTTAATGGTGGAGTGTCTTCTAGGTGGAATATAGTGGATTTTTCCAGATGAGTGTGCTCATTTGACAGGGCTTACTACCCAGCACTAACCATTAAAAATGGAAGTGTTGCAACTACAGTACAATGCACTCCTATCTAATGGAAAGTCTGAATCTACATGAGTCTTACTACAGCAGAACCAACTGAATTCTCTCAGTTGCCAAGTGTATTTCCTGAATATTATACAGCAGCAAGAAACAATGGTCTATTTTCTTGCCAACAGAGTACACTTACTGGCCATGGCAGCAGTTGTATTCACAGCAGTATCGTGGCCGCCCCAGGATCTGCAATGGGCTTGGCACAGCACATGAAAATCTTCTCCTAAACTGAAAAATAGAAATAAGCCAGTTTGGATTCTACTTTTAGTCTAGATTCTACGATAAATACTCTATAAGTCTATACAATTTTAGTGTATTAATGTATACAAAAGAATGGCTAAAGATCTTGCTGATAAGGGGAAATAGGGACGTCATTCCACTCGTGAATTCCCACTGAAATGCTTTGTTACTATAGGAAGGTGTGCAATAGATCCCAAACTGCCTCAGACCTTTGAGACTCTAAGAATGCTGGAGAAAGAGATATTTTATGGATGTAGTTTGCTTCTCTACCTCCATCTCTTGAGTTGAACACTTTATCTCTTGAGATTGTTTGCTGCTGTGTGTTCAGATTCACACATTTTTACACGATAGATAAGCAGGCTTTGCAAGTTATGTGTATTTAACAACATTTTAACAACCGACCCAGTATTCTTGCATGCTTACACTGGCAAAATATGACCTGAGTAAGAATCAGCTTATATTACACATGCAAATGTGGGTTTGTCTGTGCAGCAGACTCTTGTTTCATAAATTCAGGTTTAACACTATCTTCAGTTTTATCTCCTGAAGCTAAAATAATTTCGACCAGCTCAGTGCTTGGAACTGAAATGATTCCTTTGCTTCAGTACAGGTAGAACAAAATAATGCCAGAATATAAAAATATATATGCCAGAATATATTTTTCTGGGTGTTATTCTTCCAGAAAAGTTCAAATTAATGGAGTGCAAATCACATTGAGTAAGTGGCAACTAAACCATGTTGAAGGCAGACCAGTGAAAACACACTGTAATTTTCAAAACAACATAGTAGAGAAAATAACAAAGTTGGTTTAAAGTTCCAAGAAAAAAGTAGTTTTATAGTTATTTAGAATTGTCTCTATCTGAATGCTCCAAGACCTTACAGTGCTAATGGTCATTAGACTCATCAGTCACACATGTAATTTCTCTTCCATAATGTTTCTATCTTTCATATATCACATATAGAGCACTCCTATAATGTGGACATGCCTATATACTTATATACCTTTTCCTTTGGTGGGGGGAGAGAATGAAAAGGGACCCGATTTTCTTCATTTTCATAGAAATATTTTTCAAATAAAATCACATGAACAATGACAAGAAAACTATCTTAAAAAGTAGGAAACTTCAAAGTTTCCTCTTTCTCACTCATCTGTCATCTCAGCATCAGTTTTAGAATTCTGGCAAGTGGGCTGCTGAAATTCTTCTAAATATATATAGATACATGTGATCATAACATGGATACTTTTATATATGCTTCTGATTTTATTTCATAGTCATTGACTATAGCAATTGCCACAAATGGCTTAATACTCTGCGATTTTGTTGCAAAAAAAGGTTAAATCTCAGCATTACAAATGGAAGAATAGCTCATCAACTGATGTCAGTCATCACGCCCCTGTATCAAGAGGACAACAGAGCAGTTACATGAGCTGCAGTATACAAGAGTTTGCTTTCAAGATAGGCAGAAATTACAAACAGTCTGATGATGAAACAAATGAGGCATGAGCTTGAAGTTTGCCCTATACTCATGCTAAATGCCGACTCCAACTTTGATCTGGTCCTTCAGACAGGCAAAGTCAAAAGTAAATGGTTTGCAAGCTGCTGGCAGCAGCACTGGGCATGCCTTAACCATGCTAGCTTTAAAATACCACCTAGAACTGGGATGAACCCTTCACCTTTCTTTTCTTTGATGCTATATCTCTGCTCCTGCCTGCTGAGGCACCGAATCTTGGAGGATGTTGAATGGTGCCTGGCTAATGCTAAATGTCCTCAGATGCCTTTCTTGTCAATGGCTCTAGATACCTTCCAGCACCAGGCACTCATTCAAAAAAAAAAGAAGTTAAGTTATTGCAGACTTTTCTTCAGTTTAGGTGTTGTCAGGAAGTCTGGCAGTACTCAGGATCCAGGCCTAAAATGCTGATCTTTCTCTCCTTTTACTCCAAACTGAGGCTGGGCTATTCTGCATAATCCATACCTTGCATGATTCCATATATAGACTAAAAGAAAAAGGAAAATGTTTTGGGTTTTCTTCTTTTTTAAATAATATAAAAAAAAATAAACAGATAGTGGATTGAAATATGGTTTAAAAACAAAATCAAAACAAATCTGAAGATATCACTTCCAATTTTCTGGCTTCTTCTCTGTTTTTTCACCGTTTGCTTAGTACATCTAGGTGGCAGAAAAATGTACTTGTGGTGGGCTGACTGCCTCCCATGGTGCTCATAAGTCCTCACCCATTGGTTCAAGTGCCTTTCATCTCTGCTCAGCTTATATCAGAATTCCTTGTGCCAAGGATGGTGCAAACTCATTTCCAGTGTTGGGTCCCACGCTGTATTGCAGCGAGGGATATTTACTGTCACTGGCTGCTGGTATTTGCAGCAGAACTAGGCATGGGGAAGGTGGGGGAGCATCTGGAACTGTGTGAAAACATCTCCATAAAAGAGACTTGGACAGTGGAATGTGTTTTGTATTCAGCACCGCTTTCATGTTATAGTCTGGTCTTCTCACTACAGGTTAGAAATCTGAGATAAACTCAAATTATCAAATTCAGACCATGAAATATGAAACACTGCAGAACTCCAAGTTCAGATAAGGAGTATGACCATGCAGAGCTGAATAATGCAAAACACCATGAGAATATGTAAAGCATTGATACAAAGTCAAGGGCTGTACTTACATAGCAGGTCTATGTAAGGAAAGTGGTTTGTAAGGGAAACTCATCTGAAGTTCAGACTGTTCAGACTCATGTCTGTCAAAAATGGGAAATTTTTAAAAGATTTAATTTTTACAGATGATCAGCAGAAGGTTACTGAGAACAGATGCTTCTGTAATTGTCATACAGTGGAAGAACTCTCAGTGTTCAACGTCCTTCAACTCTGTGTGTCCTGCACGGCAAGATACACACTGGGTATCTACAATTACTGGGCTAGACTGTACAAGAACATTGAGGAACACATCTCAGAGCCTGCTAGAAAGCTGCTTTCACAGGCAGATAACTTGAATATTTTCTGTTGTAAATTGAGTTACCAGAAAGACAAAACCAATGTTACAAACCCAAATAATCACTTCACAACTCCATTTTCAGACCAGTGAATACATTCTAGGTTCCAGACCTATCCAAAGCTAAGAAGGGACACCGTCTCTCATCCATAAGTAGAACTGAAGAATACTTTGCTGATTTCTACTCAGACCATTAGATGAGACCTCCCAGGCCAGGGTTACACAGATGCTTCATTCCAGCAGAAATCCACAATGCCAACAAAATGCTCTGTCACTCCTCCCTGCTTCCCCACAAACTCCCTTCACATGCCTAGTTGCTCAGTCTCGTGTTAATTACCATGTGGTGAGAGCAGATCAGCACTCCCTGTGAAAATGATACCAGCAGCAGAGCAGTTCCTGCTCATTGCCGGATCAGTGCCCCACCGGGTTCCCTGCAGGACTGCCCAAGGGAGCAGAAGGAATGAACTCCCTGTGACAGGGTATGCTGAGGACGCTGCTTTCAGCAGCAGCTTGGGCTGATAGAACATTTCAATGAGTGTTTAGCTGCGCCCTCATTCATTAGGTATTTGTCTCACTGTGTTGGACACATAAAATTTTGCTGTCCAAGATCATTTGATATTTAAGTGGATCTTTCCCAGCATCTCCCAGCATCCTCCGTTTCATAGCGGTACCTAGCATCACTGTGTGCTAAATTAAAGTTACATCTTTCTAACTGGCTATTTTTTCATGGGATTTTTGTTTTTATTTTTAATTTTTCTTCCACTCCTCCGATTCGGAAATCTCACTCCTATAGCCTCCACAGGGGAAGCTACAGAAACCCACAGGGGAGAGGTCATTTTCCCCTCATCAGAAAACTTCAATGTCCTTTCAGTGCTCTCCCATGGAGCATCGGCCTTTCCTCTCTGGCCCGAGCTCTTGAAAGGCTGCCGTTTGCCCTGGAAGAGCTTTCCCACATGCTGTATTGTCAGGGGACTGCCTGACCGTGGTCAGTGGTTTCTTGTGTGTGGACACGTAGGCGGAAAGGGGCAGGGGGGCCACACTTGAGGAGAGCAGAACAACTGCAGGAGGGAGGCTGGGACCAGAACTGGGATTTGTGGGTGAGGAGCTGCTGGCCTGCCAGAATATGGGGTCCATGCTGACAAGTATCAATAAAGGCATTAAAAATAGAGAAAGTAACGGCTTCTCAAATTGCAGCCCTTAGTTTGCAAGAGGTTTTGTCTGTCCCAGAATCACTCATGTAAAGTTTGTCATCCGTCCACATCTGCTGCATTGGCTTGACAAGTACATAGTGACAGGATACCTGACCTGGGAAATTATTAGTGCAAAAACATCAGGTTATTTCTCACCTGTATCATGTTAATAGCATTGCCTTTACATATGAGCTGCTGTCATGGTTTCGCATCCCCCTCTGCCTTATTTCTCACAAATAAATCTGGACTGTGGAGATACTAGAGAAAATAACGAGCAATCCCCAACCTGAAATTCAGATACAGCCGTTCCCATAAGTGAGGTGAGTTTGAATCTATGCTTGGGATCCACCTTTCATGGGAAGCTGTGAAATTCCGTCTTCCTGCTGCCAACAGTCTACAACCCCCAGCAGTGGCACATGGGGCAAAGATCAGTCTCACTAGAAGCACAGCATCACCAGAGGCTGCAAGACTCAGATTTCCACGATCATTAACTAATTGAAAACTAAAGCAGGCTTGCAGTCTGGGATTTTTTTGTTTTGTTCTCCGTGTGTGTTTGTGCCAGGCGTATCCAAACCATGGCTGGCAATACTTCCTGATTTTGTAACTGAGATGTATAAATACAGCAAGACTGAGATAATATCTAGTAATGTAATACTCTTCCATCCCTAGGCATTGACAGGGGTTGGTTCTTAACTACCGTACAAGTTCAGACGTAAACGAGAACCCCCGGAGTGCAGCCTCACAGTACCTGCAGCACTAGGTGCCCTGACTGGGCCTCATCTTTTATGCTGCCAAAGTCAACCCTTAGTGATCATCTCTCATCAAGGTCAACAGAGGCTTGGAACATGCAGCATCATTTAGGGGTACAAAGTATCTAATAAGATCCAGTTCCCTGGTTGACTCAGGTTCAAATCAAGGCTATTGATATTGTCTTTAAGTCAATACCTTAGACCCTCGGTCACAAGAGGTTAGATAAGATTAAAGAACTAAGTTGGGTTTTTTAATCTATTGAATATTAAAAATGGCCACTTCTGGCTTTTCATTCACACCATCTGTTGCTAGCAGGTTGTATCGGCAGTTTCAGGACAGATTAATAATTGTTCCTGATTTTGGCACACCGAGAGGTTAAAAATAAATCTTTAGCCACACAGAAGAGTCCCCAGACATTGATTTCTCTAAGATATTTTGGCAACTTGAAAAGAAAATATATGGTATGAGCCTTCCTAGAATTATTTCTCCCAGCCACATGTGATATAAATAAAACAAACCTCAAGAATCTGGCTTAGAATATGGAATAACATTATGCTACAGTCATTTCTGCTGTGTTTACCACAGCAAATGTTGAATTACAGGCATCACTGTACATAATATTTAATTATTTCAATGATACCCAGAGCTCTCAACACTCTTGTTTCTTTCCCATGTTCATGACTATTTGCCAGCAACATTTTAGAACAGAGCAGTCATTTTATAGCAGCCTCTTTGTGTCGAGAAATGGGTACACACTCCACAGCTCTAAGATGTAGCATAACCCCCTACTAGAGCATCCTTACTGTGTTCTGGGGTGCCAAAGGATTAAGACAGTCCCAGGACGTACATCCAAAGGTTCCCCTGACCTGGGGGAGCTGTGGTTTGGAGGCAGTGCTGTCAGGTCCTGTGAGGCTGAATCTCTGTCTCAATTTCCAGTGGCCACAACCATCAGTAGGAGCGTTTGTCCTGGTGAGCCTTGGTGCAGTCCTGCCCCAGAAATCCAGGCTGAGGAAGTAGAAATTTAACATGTGTTAGGTTAACAAAGCTCTATTAAGTTTCTGCTTTGAGAATAACCTGTCTAAACAAAAGTCCAGCCTGAGAAGAGAATGAAAATAGAAGGAGAATCAAGAAGGCAGCCTGCAGAAACTTTCAATTATCATACTTAAGAAAGTATGAGAATGAAGACAACCACAAAACTGCTAGATGAAACCAGTGCGAGGATCAAAGATGATCACTTCAAATGCAGATACCATGTTTAATGTACAAATAGAAAACAAGGGATGGACAACAATAAAGCAAGCCATGTAAAAATTGGTATGAATACTAAAAAAAAAAAAGCTTCATTAAGCGTCTGTGACTTTTTCACAGGATCTTGAAGTACACATAGGAATTGGACCATTGGACAGGATGTTGATTTTTTGACCAAGTTCTTTCTGCAGTTATTTATTCCTTTCATAAAATTTTGTCTTTCTGGCTTCTATAAGCAAACTTTTCAAGAGAGTACGTGGCAAATAACTGTAAAATGCTGAACACATCTAAAAAATCTGGTCATTATAAGGATGCCCGACTGGAGGTTGAGCTGTTCTGGGCAGTGAGTTCCTTACACAGTGCAATTCCTCACAGGACAGTGGGTAAAAATTCTGCATTTGAGAAGATCCATGAGAACCCTCCATTCTGTGGCAGGAAGGAGAGAGAGAATTTAGTCACAGGACATTGAGACCAATTCATAGGTGGGGGAAATTCTGACCCAGCCCACTTCTTCCAGCCTCTGCTTCCAGCCTTTTCCTGAAGCCTGGGTGTTCCTGGACTTGCTGGAGCCTTCTGCCAGTTATAGCCTTTCCCCAGTGTGGAAAAGTAACTGGTGGAGCTGGACTATAACATCAGCTGAGGCCAGCAGAGGAAGGGACTGGGAGTATTGCTGGCAGAGCAGCTGGGAGTATTACATTTCCAGTCCGTGTCAACTGGAAATACATTATGGAGAACTTAATGAAGAGCGAGGGAGGAACAAGACATGAGGGTGGTGCTAGCAGGGAATAAGCAGCTAAATGGAAGGTCCTTATCTGATGGAAGGGAGGGAGCAGGAATGGGAAGACACAATATCTTCTTCTGAGTGAAAAGAGGGGCTTTATGTTGATCTTTCTCAGTATTTATTTCTCGAGGAGTTTCTACAATGCTTCTGAATCTATGGGTTGCTGGGCCCAGACTCCTACAGAAAATCAGACGTGTGCTCAGTCCTGCATCCACTTTGAGCTGTTATTTTTTGACTTGTGTTCATTTGACAGTTTAATTTGAGGGTCAAAGAACCTCCTAAACACACAGAAATGACCTTCATAACATTCTGAAGATGTGGGTATTATCACCTTCATTTTAATTAATGGCTACCTAACTCACCCACAGTCACAGCCCAACTCTGTAACAGGGCAAGGAAAGAATCCAGAGATCCCAGCTCACCATCACATGCTCTGCCCACCAGCAGGACACTGTTGCCACATGGCCTTGCAGCTGGAACAGTGGACGATGGAGGTTTTTTTTCTCCCTGGAAGCCAGTCAGTAGCAATGTCCACTGACAGCATGCATGATCACATCACTCTGTGGTCAAAATAGGAAACATTATTCATTCTTCTTTTGGGACTGCAGCAAATCCCTGCATGAAAAACAGTCAGCTAGAAAAGGAAGTATGCTTTGAATAAAGCCAAGCGATTTAATTAAACATTAGATTAACTCTCCCCAAAGCCACCAGCAAAAACTCTACAAGCATATGCAAAAGACGGATGTTTGTGGATGGAGCTACACAATCTTTTTTACAGCCTTTTATATAACATTAGTGCAGGTTTAGATGAAAAGTAGTCTTGTTCTTTTCAAGCCAGCATGAAGTACAGCCAGGAAGTATTAGTCATCAGAGATTTTTGGTAGTTGTAGTTTGGAACCCCAACTGGAGTGTTTGCTTTGTACAGTACTAATAAAAGCTAAAAAATCTAAATCAAGTATTGGCCACTATCACAGGCAAATCACACTGCTTTTTAAAAATGGCTTTTGACTAAACTATCTCAATTAGAATGAATTTTTACACCCTCACAGCACAAGACAAATGCAAAAGAAACAACCCTTCCCTCTTCCCCAAGGAACTGTAACAAGTTTTTTTTTTCTTTTTTAGGAAGATTTTGCAGGCTTTCATATTAAAATATATTCTGAATTGTGTTTTAATGGGGGTAAAAATAAATTACTGGTTTTGTAACCGAAACAGAACAGATGTAAAATCTTTCTCAGAAGGTTTTTACCCTCTAGAATGAAACTGAGTATTTTTCGCGGGTTAGTCTGAAAAACATGTTTTAAAATTTTGTGAAACAATACATGGCTTTCTTCAGTTATTGGCCATTCACAATGGCACATCCATCCTGCAGGTTTCTGTGTTCTGGTCAATTTGACAATTGCTGGTTTGGGCCAAATAAACAGGTTTTTTTTTTTTTCCACACAAATAAGATTTGCTTCTTCAATCAAGACGTTTTTCTGCAAAGCATTTAAGCAGTAAGTACAAATGGTTATGTGTACTTTGAATTCCTGAAATGAATCATGGAAAACTCTAACATAATAACGTGCTGTTATTAAGTGCTGCACAGCTACAGTTGCTATAAAAACGATGAAGGAATCGGAGGTAGTGAAATAAATCTTCAGCTGGTACAAATCATTGCAGCCCTATTGAACTGAAGAGAGCTACATTGATTTAAACGAACTGAGATTTTTATATGGCCTATAGTTTATCCCCTATACTGAATAAACTATGGCACAGGCTGGAGAAGTAACACAATTTGCCCTAAAATCCACACTCTTAAAGCTCTCTTCAATAAGGTCTTCTCAAGCGTGAGGTACAGTGTGGAAAACCATGCAGAAGGTTAAAGAGTGTAAGAGAGGAGACAGATGTAAATCAGTAGAAGTCTAGACTACCGTGTGCTGGAGCAGGTACTGAGGTTTCCAGGTGAAGCACAAGCTGTCCTCTCTCCTAACTCCTCGCGGCTCATTGCCTCCTGTCCATGCTGCCTTCCCTCTCATTAATATAACTGATCGTGCAGCTAGATGGTCATCCGGCCCAAAAAAAGCTGTGTAGGGTTAAAACTAAGTTGGTAGAAGATCAGGTCATGGGTCAGCTTCTTGACTCAGTTCATACCTCTGCTAGCAAATGATTAGAGGTGGTGTGGTGGCACCTAGGACAGCTTCTTTTGTGGGAACAGCAGTAATACTGACTTAAAGAGTTTCCAAGAGTTATACCTGAGGAAATCTGGTCCAATCCTCTTGTCAACCCTCAGGATAAAATGTAATGGAGTATGGTAAGAGCCTAAGGAAGCATGACTTAAGAGATAGTCATTATTAGCTTTCCCACTCTACTCCTTGCTCCCTAGATTAGTCACTTACCATGTCAGGAAGAAGTGTTTGTGAGATAAGGGCCTTGATACACAGGAATAATAATGGAACCAGTGCCCAGCAACACTGTGATTAAATGTAACTTTCTGGATGTCAGTGGTGCAGGGCTGGGTTGCCTGGACTCCTCAGGACCTCTTACTTCCTGCTTAGACACACAGCAACTCTCACTACTGAGTGCCACAGCAATCTGCACTGGTATTCAAAGCAGGATTTGTTCCTTCTGGCCCTAAATGACTCTGCTGAAAGAGATCCCTTACGATTGCTACACAGCACATGGTGTAGGCTAACAAAACACTGGCTCAACTTGTCCCAGTGGGGTGGATTTTTTCAGTATGTGATCTCCTCCTGGCAAGCAAGCCAGTGATGTGTTACCTCAAAGGCAGATCTGACTAAAGCATCACAAAGTAGCTGCAACCCATGAGAAGTGAGACTTCAGATGAGCTCGATTTAATTCAGGTCATAACAGGTATGTTATTCCCAGCTCTGCAAGCTTCTGTTTCAAGCGTTAATTTGCTCAAAGAGGGAAATTATTTGAATCACAAATGCACCCTTTTCAGGCACGTTGCCTCTATTTTGCTCAGGATTTTGAGGAATTTCATAACAGTGCTCTTACATGACTGCACTCAGCCACAGTGTTAACTATTGTGAGATAAAGTATGTTTTCTACATTTGCATAAGTGTGTAGCTTTCCTCTCTATTAGCCAACATTTCACTTTTTCAGTTGGATAATTCAAATCATGTTCATTCTTCTGAGGAATGATAAAGACAACTGTATCTTAGGAGAAACAATGCTGCTTCTAAGTGACACCAGAGCAGGGTGGTTGGATATTACCTATTCATATGATCAAGATTATGTCAGAAGGTGGTACAAAGC
The DNA here is from genome assembly GCA_024605025.1 of Megaceryle maxima. Taxonomy (NCBI): domain Eukaryota; kingdom Metazoa; phylum Chordata; class Aves; order Coraciiformes; family Cerylidae; genus Megaceryle; species Megaceryle maxima. The sequence continues at coordinate 23,465 of JANHGN010010917.1, forward strand.
ACAGGGCATATGAGAAGTATGATCCTTCCAACACTGCTCCCCATTTTGTGGTAGGTCAGCTCGCCTGCATGTGGTATCTGGACAGCTTCGATCAGACACCAGGATGTTCAAGGAAATTGGTATCTATCCTTATGGACTCCAGCTGAAAGAGTGTGATAGCAATAATCAAGATAAAAAAAGTAGATAATAGTTAATTATATGATTGACATTCTGCTTCAGTGTTTTCACACAAAGACCCCTCTCTCTGCCTGACATGCAGGCACTGCATTCCCAACGCATTCTTGCAGCCTACACCACATCGCTGAACAATAGCGAGCCTTCTTTCATTTTCCTGCCTAGTTTCTGTGAACAGCACTCTGTTGACAACCGAGTCTGTTCTCACTCCTGAAGAATTCAAAAAATTGAACACCATAAGGACAGCCTGTGACTTCCAGAAGGCATCTTAAAGCATCCTATTTTTAAAATTGGGTTGGTGCCTTTTTTTCTGTTTTGTTTCTCTTTCAAACCTACAAAAATGCAGTTCCCCTGCAAATCCATCCTCAGACCAGAGAGCTGCTCTGAAGGCAGCACCACTAATAGCACTAAAATGCAAATACATGGATGACTTTTACTCTTTGACCATTCCAGGACAGCCTTTCTCCTCCAACATCCAATGTTAATGATGAGTAACTAACTGACAACCTCTGTGCATTGAAATCTTTGGCACAGGAAAAACAGATGTGTGGACATTGGTTTGCTTTCCCTGCCAACCAGTCCCAAGCCTAGAACAATCAGGCCACATGTAAGATTAAGAAAGTCCAGCCTTCGTAACACTCATCCCAACTCCCTCTCTTGTTCCCAAGAATGGTGAGTTTTGGTTGGAGGACAAGGACTTCATAAATACAAGCAATGTGCATGAAGGAGCCACATGAGCAAATCACTCTCACCAAGACAGCATAGTGCTCAGTCTTGTGGCTGGTGGTAAAACAAAACAAAACAAAAGAGATGGGAAATCACTGTGATGAATTTGTTGGCATGTTGTCTTTCTTTGGTTGATGATACACATCCATACCTGGTATATATCCCATACAGCATCAGTGCTTATGAACCATAAGAGGGGAGAGGAGAGGAGAGGAGAGGAGAAGAGAGGAGAGGAGAGGAGAGGAGAGGAGAGGAGAGGAGAGGAGAGGAGAG
>JANHGN010010917.1:24737-42162 GCA_024605025.1 Megaceryle maxima
GAACGGCGCACAGGGGGAAGGAGGGGCGGAGGGAAGGGGGGGAGGGGGGTGGGAGAGCGGGCGAGGGGGGAGGGGAGGAGAGGGGGGGAGAGGGGAGGGGAGGAGAGGAGAGGAGAGGAGAGGAGAGGAGAGGAGAGCTGAACTTGCTGCATTGCTACACTGTGCCACCTTTTTTTGTGATACTGTTTCCTTTGCACAACCAGGCTAACATCTGAGACTAGAAAAGCAAAATCTCACTCTGCCTAGTCAGTTGTGATAGTCTTCTAGTTTGGAAAAACAATATGGACATATTTTAGCATATTTTCCCAGTGGTACTGTTGTTGTTGGTATCCTTGAGCACATATGCACGTGAACACACATTATTTCCACCTATTCAAGAAGCCTGATGAACTTGAAGCACCCCGATCTTACCACCACTTACACAAAACTTCAGCACTACCTGCCTCTTACTTCAGGACTTTACATATAAGGATGCCTCAAGAAAAACCCACTCTTAATTTAGGCCCTACTTATTCTTGGCTTCTGACTTCTCTGGGTGGATCTGGCATAGTCAATGCCAAAATGGAACATCAATGAACAAGAGTGCTGGCGTCACTGAAAAATGAAAACAATTGGAAAATGACAATCAAAGGAAGGTGAAAGATCTAGTCCCAGGGTTTCCTGTTTCAGCTTAGAGTTTATTCAGATGGCCTACAGATAATCTAAGCCAGATAGAGGGCACACCGATTTATTATGATGTTTATTCTCTTGGCTTTGTTAGCTGTCAAATGCAAGAGCAGTCCATCCTGGATGCATTTATGCCCTCCCATTTCCACACTTCTTCACATTTAGGCTTTGATTTATGGTGCTGCTACAGAAGCAACATGGAACTGAGAAAGGTTCTAAGAAACATAAACGAATGAGAAAAAGCACAAAATTTCTGTCCTCTGACATCTTTTATGATGTAATTATGTAGGGCATTATTTCTATAGTAATTAAATACACTTAGTATAAATATTTCCCATGCAGTAGTGTAAAGGAACCACAGTATGCAGAAAATCATGCTGCATAGAAAAACATAGAGAAGCAACACAAAGGAAACTGTGAAGTGCAGCATTCGTGGAACCACTATGGAAAATGCATCTTCTTTGCAGCTTCAAAGAGATTCAAGAACTTCAAGTGCTAAAATTTGAACTACCCAGAACTACTAGTACATGCCTGAAGTCTGTTTCTATCCTATCTACACACACATCCAAGGAAATCATATGCCAATATGTAAGAGTATTTTCAAAATATACTTATTACAATATTATTTTGAAATTTGTCTTTCTTGTTCATTGTTGCTGCACTGACTTAGGTATTTTATCCTAAGTTTTACATTTAGTTCTTCTAAACGTAGGATCTATCTCAAGTATTGTAGGAATCATATTAATCAGGTGTTACAGCCACTTCCCTTCTTTTATGATACAGTTTATATTCTGAAAGGTCTCAAGTCACAGAACTTCACCTTGAATTCACCTTGCACGCCACCTGAAATTCACCTCACATAATACACACTCACTACAGGTCACTAAACTAATTTCCTGAAAGCTAGTTATTAGTAGAAATTTTATTAATATCTGTTCAGGTATTTAACTTTACATGGATGCTTGAGATCAGAACTCAAACAGTATGTTCAACTGAACAGAGAGCAAGAGTGATGCACTAGTCCAACCACAGACTGAACAGCTTCACAGTTGTTACAGATACCCCAACTGTTGTCTAAAGCAACGGTACTACAGCCATTGCTGTACATGTTGTGTGGCTGCCCATGAAGAATGGAAATTAATGGAAGTGTTAAGTTCTCCTGGATTTTCTTTTTTTTTTTTTGCAACTGTTGGTTAACTTCAAATCGTATGCAATCTACTGTCTAATTACTGAAGTCATGCAACGTGTAATATTGTCAAGGAAAGTTCTTAATCAATTATAAGAAATTAAATGTATCTATTATACAACACTGATGAAAATGAATCCTATGTGGGTCTACTTTTTAGGCACAGGAGATTCTGAGAATCCCATCTGTGTGGTGGGCAACCCCAAAGTGCAGCACACTGGTATGAGGGTGATGGCACCTGAAGGCAGTGAGCGAGCCCCCAGCAGAAGGCAGGGCCAGTGGCCCTTCCTGGACAATCCCTGAGGCTGGGACCAGGGACTGGCATCCCACAGGAAGGAAACAATCCTCCCTACATGTCAGCACAGCAGTAGTTTGTGGGCTGAGCTTGGTGGCTGTCACGTGTTTAAATGCCTTGGCCAAAACTGAAATATATGTGGATGGTGCATCAAGACCAAGCTTGATGAGGCTTTGAGCAACCTGGTTTAGTGGGAGGTGTCCCTGCCCATGGCAGTGGAGCTGGAATGAGATGATCTTTAAGGTTCCTTCCAACCCAAACCATTCCATGATTCTATGATTCTTCTTGTCTAGGTCATGAGAAAATATAGCAAGCATATAACACACTACACTTCCTTCAAATAAGACTAGGAACATTTTCATCACCAAAAGGGTAAACAGAAAGTTGAGGTATTGCAGTGCCTGGCAGCTGTCCTCCTCTCCTGACCTGACAGCCCGATCATAAACACAGAGAGGGGCTCTGGCACAGACTGGGCTGCAGAGGTGTTCCTCCTCACCCTGAGTGTAATAGCTGGCAAGTGAAAAGCATCTGAGCAAGCTTAATCTGCCATAATTATATATTACAAATGTATTTATTCTATTTAGGGAGAAACTCCTATAAGGCTCCAGATGAGATATTTCTCACATATATTATTTAGCTTTTCCTGAGGCCTTAACGAATTGCTTTAAATTACAGACTTAGGTATTGATTAGCCTCATTCAGCTGAAATCTAGGCTTAGCAATCTATACTTGTCTATAGTTTATTGGTGATATTATTCCTAATAAAGAGCTGCAATTAATCCACATCAAGAAAAATCAATTAATACAGATTTGTATCACAAAGAAAAAAATCCTCCTCATATCTGCCCGCTAATCCTGAAGCTTAGGTCTTTCTTTGCTACCAAGGAGGGCAGATAAAAAATATTGATTTCACCCTATTTTTACAACTTACAGGGATATAATAATAGCACACAGAACAGACGGGGCTTATCAATTAAAACTATTTTTATATATGATGATAGCTGAGGACACACAATGCCTTTGTTTTCTGCATTATTAATGATTATTAATATGACGGTCCAGTAGTTCTGCAATAAGAATCATCACTCCATGAATAGGTCTCAAAGAGTCTGACCACTTCTGGCATGGTTATGAATTTTACACCCTATGAATTACAATACAGACGTGGCTCTGGAAGTAAAATTGCAACTAGCTGCAGCTGCACGGGAAAGGAGAACTATTCTGTGTCATTTTAGATTAATGGCACAAACCTGAAGAAAGACAAGATGTTATCCAAGCTAACGTCTTTTGAATTTTATCCAGTTCTATCTGCCATTTTAACCAAGCTAATATCTGACCTAATTTATTGGAAATAAAACATCTTATCAGGGTCTTCTTGCAGGAAGCATCACATAAACACCATGAATTAGATTTTGCAGTTTTAAAAGCCAGACTTTTTCCTTGCTGCACAAAGAAGACAACAATGTGTCATTGTCCCTTCACAATTCCTACTGTAAACAGTTTATGTGATTTATTCTTTTGCATGCTAGATAATTACATATTTTATACCAGTGTATCATCAGTATGTTGTTATTCTGACTGCCCCATAATAGAAATTGTGTATTTTCCCACTGCAGTGAATGCTATTCTTAACATACATTGGCCTCAAACAGCTAAAAATATCAGAGTTCTGTTGCCTGTGGGAAAGTTTTGCTGAAGTGATTTCTATTAAAAGTTTAATATTGGTCTCTTCCATTTTTCATACTGTATGTGCCATTCACATTTAATGCTGCTTCTCTGATATGCAATTACTTACAAGTACTTAAGTGTCACATATGGCACATATTAGGCAAATAATGCCCTAATTCACTCTAATGCTAACATTAATATGAATGATTAGGAATGAGATTAGTACCAAAGAATACCATTTAAAAATAAATTGTGATGACATAGCGACAGCTATATGAAGGATTAAAGAGTATGGATTATTGAAGGTTAGGGTTCAAGATATCAAATGATATGGCTCTATGTTTGTTCTTGCCAAGGACACCAGGCAATTAGAGGCTCAAACAGCCAACTGTAATTCTTACACTGAATCTTTGGGTTACTTGTCGGTTTTTTAACTCCTATGGGTTTTTGACAGACAGTAGGTTCTGAAAAAAAAAAAGATTGGCTTGCTGTGAGCTGTCTATATCCACAGAAAGCTTTTTTGAGAGCCATTTAATTCATCTGGCAACCTAAAGCCAGACAGTGCAGATACAAAGGAAAAATTCTAATTTTATAAACATTCTCTTTTGAATCCAAATTCATACAATCAACAAAGACGCTACTAAATAAATGCCAATATTTATTTTCTCTCCTGTTACACCTTTAAATTTACCTCCTTGTAATAGCATTTTTGCTTTTCTTTCTCCAGATGATAAATGAACCCTATTTAGAAACTTTAATTCATGGAATTAAAACAATAAATTCTATGTTATATAGCTCTCTACCTGATCCCCATTTTTCTGATCCCCATCTAGTCTGATCCCCATTTTTCTGATATGCCCATATAATACTTTTATATTTCAGCAACTTATAAATCAATGCTGCTGCATTCAAGAAAGTGAGCAAGGAGTTGAGAAACATTAACTATTCCCTGCTTACATTATCAGATTTTGGGAAGGACCAAAGAATAAAGATATCAGCTTTCGTCTCACTTATCTCCCCTTAAACTAAAAAGGGAAAAATATTTTAGGTCCTGGTCTGACCAAAAGTTAAGACCTTCAGTTTCCCTGCAGTTTGCAAGCAAAAAAATATCAATGCTCTATATATCATAGCAGGAATAAGTTGTGGTGCAGTTGAGAAAAAAAAAAACAAAACCAAAACCAAACAGTTAAATGGTTTTCTCTTGGTAGCTGCTTGCACTGGTACATAAGGACCAGTCCAGTAACAGCCTCAGCTTTGGTGTTGCACATAAATTCAAGCATGGCATCCTCTGGATGCAACAGCCTTTTGATTGTCCATTACAAATGGTGATCTCTGGGGCTCAAGGAAGTTTTGCTAATTATCTCCAGTAAGAATCCTGCCATCAGGATCTAAAAGTACTGTAATGAAACCTCCTCTCACTGTGCTGTGATACCTTTTACATCCCTATTTGATGACTTCCCTTTCATATAGTCATAGATGGCATCTGCATCTTAGTGTTTCTAGAAGCTTGTACCCCATTGATACCTACTGCATGCACTGGCACTCCAGGAAACCACTGAGCTGCTTTAAAATTCCTGGGTACAGAGATGTGGATGTTTTGATCTTAACTCTGAGTTCAGTTGTGTTGGAACTTACTAAAGTTACTGTTGGAAAGGAAAACATTTTACAATCTCTATACTCATTATGTGATATGGATTTGTTCTGAAATAAAGCCAGTTCTATCCCTTTTACCTTATTGTTCTCCTGTCTTAATCTAATGAAAAAGATGAGCATTGTTCAGGTTTTCTTCTTAGTATATTAAAAAATGAGCCCAGTGGATACAGGTCTGCCTGATCTCCTTATGTTTCCCTTCTTCTTCTGCAATTTTAAGCTTCTCACTCATACATATTGCTACAAGCTGCTGCTTCTTCACATATACAGTTAAATATATATAAATGTAATAGCTATTTTCCCCTCTCTGCTAACCTAGAACTTGATTTTTTAACTACAGTGAATGTCATTATGAATCGTGGCTTTTCTGAATACTCAGTGTATCAGCTTCAGTGGCTCACTTATATGCTTCAAGTTAAGCACGTGTTTAAACATCCCCTTGAATTGGGGTGTATCTGGTTTCAATGAAAGAGAAAAAAAAAAGAAATAATAAAATTGGTTTGTCTCAATCTGGAAATAGGAATAACTAATATGGAATACAGCCAGTTTTTAGCGTAACTTCCTTTCAGTTTGTTGCCTGTTTTCTCTTCTATACTGTTTCTGTTTGATCTTTGGATTTATTTTCACCTCTTACTCTGTTATTTTAAATCCATCATCCATGTATGTCATCCGTGTCCTCGTGAGGGCCTGCTCCTAGATAATGTGCAGGGTGGTGTTTAATATACGTGTGCACGTACACATAAACACGTACACATACATGCTTGTTTCTTCACTTGTGTATAATGAATGCTTATAATATTTTTCCAGCTGTTTCTGTGAGCTCAACATGCTTAAATGTAATGAATATCCTATTCATTAAACAACAATCATAACTGAACATGAGCACATTTAATACATGTGCATTAAAAAAATATTTTCCTTTAAAGGTGAACTGCAAAGGGAATTGAGGCAGGGAAATAAATCCTCCCCCTCATTTTTTATTTAGCACATGCAAGTATTGCCTGTAAAATTCCACTCTCCCCTTTCCTTCATCTCTATCTTCCTGACATTTTGAAAGTCTGTCTGCCAGCAAAAGCTTTGCCAGTTCGAGCATTTCTTATGGACAGAAACTAGAGCTATTAAAAGCAACTGCACCGACCAAAGTGTGTCCCCCAGATGCTGATGAGGGTTTGGGTGTCTGGAGGAGAAGGACTGCACATTATGTATCAAAATCAATCTAAACTCATTTTGTTGTCCTGGCAAGACTTTTGTGTATATGAAAATCTTGAGATACAGAACAACAACAATGAGTATATTAAAAAAAAAAATTAAAATCAAGCTGTGAACTCTTTCAAGCTTTCACTGTAAATCATCAAGAAGCGATGAAAAGCATAAATGTAATAAAAATAATCATTTGCAGGTCACTGTTAAGTGATGTGACAAATGCAGACAGTGATATTGTAACACTGTGAACCAGAGGAGACCCACATTCTCCCTCATCAGCCATTTCCTTTCTCTTTAAGTTCCCATGCACTGTACCTCTTTTACACTTTTCCTTCTTCCTATTAACTTTTCCATCTTGTCTGCTTCCTTCACCTCTCAGCCTTCTGCAGGAGCTTGTTGCTGTCTTTATAATCTCATCAGGCCTCCTTAGGGAGTAAAAGCACAACAATTTTTTTCCTAATAAGATTCTGGCACTTCCTCTTGAAGCTTCTTCCGGAACCTGGATGGGAATGAGCATGTGAAAATGAGAAATAACTGGGATAAAACATAACTCACATCTTTGGAACTTCAGAGGGATCTTGGACTGAATGCTGAGGGCAAAGCACAGTCCTAGTCAGATCTGATCACAGCACAAGGAGAGTAAATTCAGTGTCAGGACTCGAATCCAGTAGAGCAGGAGGTGTTTCTGAAGGCTGCCATCAAGTGCTTGGAGCCCTGCAGGACTAAGCATCAGAGCAATCTGTGATATTATTAATTTAGACAAATTCTGCTGCTGATAACATGATCATCATCACATTGCAATACACGAAGCCAGTGAGAATCAAAAGGTATTAGTCAGGACACAAGAATTTATTTCCAGCTGAACCACTAGTCTGCTTTATAGCTCTTACATCTTCCTTTCTTTCTCTTCCCCTCCTCTCTAAAGCTTTTGCATCAAAGCAGGAACCATTTCAAAACTGCTTAACACAATCTGATCCTATTTTGGTTGGGTTCTGCAGGCACTTCTGTAACTCTAATAAATCATCAGTAATGACACATCACTGGTGAACTCCAGAACATCTTAGAGAACATTCTGCAAACATGCTGACATTTCATATATGTGCCAGATAAATATACATGCATATATATACGGAACACACACGCGCGTGTATATATATTTAAATACACACACAATTCTTCATTTATTTAAAAAAATACCTTTTGTTTCAAAAATTCCTATGGTGCTAATGGTGAAGGTGTAGAAAAGAGTTGAGTTAAAGGTTCCTGGTGGGGTCAGGGGGACATGGGCCATATGTTTGAGTGCATAAAACTGTAATTCAGTAATGGAAATCACATATTTCAGTGTGAGCAGGTATTTTCTCCTCTCATCGCTGTAGATGGCACCACCTCCTGAATGAATCTGAACTTGGCTCTATAGCCTGGAAAATGATAATTTCTCCAATGATGTTTTTGATTATTTTTTAATTGCTGATCCACTTTGCTTCTAGCACACACATTTTCTACACTGGGAAACAGTCATTCTGTCCTCCTGCAGTCTTCACCACAGCTTCAGGATGTGCTTGCTCTTCCTACTTTCTTCTCTCATGGTCTTTGCCCCTTTCACATCACACTTCCCAACCCCCCCAGCCAAAAATGGGGACTGCCTGATGCTGGGGAACACCATGTCCCTTGTCTCCCTGACTGCACACCTATCCTGTATGGTTAGAGGTGAGATTCACCCTGCAGCACTTGTTTGCTTCCACTACGATCAGAAGTGTAGTCATTAACTACATTATCCCATGCACTTCTGCAAAAATGATGGGAAAATGGCCACAGCAGCAGCAGAAGTTGACAGCAAGCCTGAAGTATGCACCTACAGTGTCCACTAATACAGAGTTTAAGCCAGATTCAGAAGCAACCATGCCACTTAATCACTAAGTGTCTCCCATACACACCATAAAAGCCCTCCATGAAGTACCGAGTTAGCACATGACATCTGATGAGATCACAGCGTGGGGCAGGCTTGGCTGCAGGCATTACAAAGGCTTCGGCATCTCTCTGTCAACAGTTTGGCTTGCTTTTTTGGGTGAAAGGGAGCTTGTGAAGTAACCCCTGACTGACATTGCTGGCCCTGTTCAAGGCCAGCCAGCATAACAGCTGCAGTGCACAGCCATACCTGTCCCTGACATGCTGGCATGAGCCTGGAGTTAAGTCAGCCAGGGAGACAAATATCTGTCTTGTCACAGGGACTGAGATGAACGGCAGATCTAGGGTTGTAAAAAGGCTAATAAGTGTCAGCCTCTTGTCGCCTGCCAGCGCCAAACTGATCACAGAAGGCAGGAGGTCTTTGCTTTCCTCTGTACCTCATTTCCAGGTTTTAGTGCAAGAGGGGAAGTTTTTGCACCACAGCACTTAAGGGGCAATCAAGCAAATGAACGTTTTTCAAGGTGTAACACACAGGGCTGTGTGGGCACCCATAGGAGGCAGAGGAGGTTTTGCACACTGAATATAGAATCATAGAATGGTAGGGGTTGGAAGCGACCTCTGGAGAACATCAAGTCCAACCCCCCTGCCACAGCAGGATCACACAGGAACAGAGCCAGGTGGGGCTTGAAAGTCTCCAGAGAAGGAGACTCCACAGCCTCTCTGGGCAGCCTGGGCCAGGCTCTGTCAATCTCACAGTGAAGAAATTTTTCCTCATGTTGAGGTGGAACTTCCTGTGTTTCACCTTCCTACCATTACTTCTTGTCCTATCCCAGGGCACAACTGAAACAAGACTGGCCCCTCTCCTTGACACCCACCCTTCAGATATTTGTAAACATTCATAAGATCCCCATATAGGGGTACATGGAGTCATTTAGTCATTACTGTATCACAGCTCCACAACATCAGCTGATACCACAGTGGTGACACGCGTGCCAATGTACACTAATATTTGTAACTTGACTGGTATGGAGCCGTTGAATAATTCATGGTGGATCATTTACTCACAGGAATTTAGCTTCGTTTGCTGCTATCACACATTGCATGCAGTCTTTGACAACACCCTATCAAATGAGCAAAGGGACATTTTGGGACAAACTGATAAAACAGCCATAACAGAGCTCTTTCCTAATTCCCTGGAACAGAGTCTCACTTTTTTGTATTTTGCTTCAGCTTCAATACTTATGTTACTTTTGCATACAGGGCTTAACCCAGGTAAGAGAAGAGAGACGTCCTTGGCACAGATCAAGAACTACCGTACCTGGCACTGATTAGATTAACACCAGAAACCGCTTTAGAGAGGGCAGTGTAATCTTTATGGCCATCAATTACTCGCTGAGAAAGTTCACATCTTCCACCTAACGGCAGCTGTGCTGCTGATTTCTTTTATATATGGCACTATGGACTTAAAGGCACAGACTAAATGGCTTTTTGCCTTTTCTTTAAGACATCTAGTCCCTACTACCAACAGGTAACATTTTCAGAAGATCCCAAAGCCTGTTTTCCAGAATACTTTAGTCACAGACTTCCACATAAGCTTATTCATCCTGCCCCTCGGGTTGTGGTTACACACACATTTCTCCAGCATAGGGAGTCAGCGTCAGCAAGCGATGCCCACTCTGGCTCGCTGCTCCTGCTCCCATGTTCCTGCCACCCCTTCGTGCAGAACAAAGAGGGCAGTGTCGGGACTGCTGCAAACAGCCCTGGGCGGCAGCAGCGTGACCTGCTGGAGCCAAAATTGCCACAGAGAAAAATGTTTGTGGAACCACAGCCTCGAGCGCTTCTCAGCTGAGTAAATTAATGTTCATGGTGCTCCATCTCACCATAGCTAGACTGCCACCAATACTGCGCTCTACAGATAACCCAGGTAGATTCCCATGTCACTTTGACAGGTGTCCAGGTGCTTCAGATGCTTCTGATGTGTTTTACATTATAGCTTCTGACTTGGGTTTGCCTCATCCAGTGGTAGAATTAGTGCTCTTCACTCTTCAAGAAGCTAAGCCCCATCAATTATTATCTTTCAATGAAGGAAGCAAGCCTGAAGGCACCTGGAGATGGACAGCTTTGGGCTAACAAATCCTGATCCCTCAAGGCCTACTGCTTTGCCTACTGCAAACACGCTATCTGACGACCATAAATCACAAACTTATGTAATGGCCATGCCATTTCATAGACAAAGATGCATTTCACGGAGAGTATGGTTTTAATAAACAGGCAGCCTTTCAGTGGCTAGACTGGAATAAGCCAGTGATCTCAGTCCAGTTCCTGTTGGAAAGGTAGTCACAGCACAAAAACCACCGGCACAAACGGGCAGATTGTTACTGGGCTGCCATAGGAAGCTGAATGGCTTGCTTGCCCTGGCAGTTTATGGCAGGAATGCCATTGCCTTCAGCAGGCCGCGGTGAACCAGGCAACACAAGGGGCTCTGCGTTAACTGGGCAGTACCTGACCCATGGCTGCACCCAGGACTTGGCTACCAGGGGCTGCCTTGCTGGAGTTCTCCTACCAAGTATATGCACAATTAACTTCGGACGTTTAATGAATTAATCTAAATGTTACCATGCAGTAAATGGAGGGATACGTAGGGCTGACTGAGTTATGACCCAAACTCACATGTGCAAAGCATGCATTTCTGAAATGCAGTGGGAAATATTCCTTATTCTTGGATAGAGCTCCCTTTTAGTTCGGCAGTTACAGCAGCTGTCGTCATTTACTGCATTAGCAAGCACTATTTCTGTGAATTTATATCATCGTGTCCTGGGGTTCTTTGCCAGCAATATGCTTAACCCACCGCTGCAAAATAATCCCGTATATATTGGCCACATATTTGAGATATTATGATTAGCCTTTTTTAGAGGGTGTTAGGAATTATTTTTATAAATGTAGCATGTGTGTATGCACATGGGTTTTTACAATCAACCTTAAAGAGGAAAGAAATATATCTTCTTTTTTTTTTTTTTTTTTTTAAACTTACATTTTGACATGGTTCCCCTGATTTCTGACAGGCATCAAGCTAATATGGCCATGCTGGTCCTGGGAAATGTTTAGGAAATAAAGCAAATATAAAGAAATAATGTAATTTAGTGTCTTTTTCTGAATTATGTTTTTTATATATTTCCCACTGGCTACTGAATCTGTCATTAGAATGGAATAGGTGTTGATATCTGATGATATCAGTCAGAACACTGGCGGATCTATGCCTTCCAGAAACAGGGGCATTAGCAACCTCACTAGACCAGGCACTTCTAAGACATGCAATAACCTTCCTATAACATCATCTTCAAAACATACAGGAAAACACATTGAGGAAATCCCAGATCAAAACCTTTTCAAATTGTAGTTGCTATAATGATACAAAAAAGTAGACTTTTTTTTTTTTGGTACAACTTTCAGACCCCAAAGGCTTCAGTCAACAGAAAAAAATGTACATGCCAGCAGAAACACATCTGCAGATTCACGCACAGACAAATCTGTTCTGGAAGATTAATTCTAAAAATTGATTTCATGGAGGAGCATGAATCTTACCAATAATAATCACAAAATAGTAGAATTCAATGCAGTTAAATAAAATGGTATGTAACGAGTGCAGTTTGCATGGGAAAAAGTAGATTTGGGAACAGTGTGTTTCTAAATATTTTCAGTATCTTTCGCTGATGTACAGTTCATGTACAGGACACATTACACATTTCCTTGTGGGTCTCGTCCACCGAGGATATAAATCTGCCACTGTAGACCAGCTCCAGAGTTTGTCCCTTAAGTCAAGTTGTAGAAGCTGGACACTGACAGAAACTGATGTCTTAGTCGAAATGGCAACCCCCAAATACACCCATGTCGTGAGAGTATTGTTATGTTTCTCACAAAGCTTTCTGCAGAAGGTACTGTGGAATACATTAAACCATGTTTCACCACAGAGGGTTTGAAAACTTACGTTTCCTCTACCACCAAAATCCAAAGACCTCTGGGATGGGGATACCACAGCTTCACACTCCAGAGTTTGAACCTGAAGATGCAGGTAGGTACTTTACCCAGTGAGCAGATTGCGCCTTTCTTACTTTTTTTTTTTAATGTTTCTGTTATGGGAAAGCATTCTGGCTTGTTTCTTCCTGCTCCTTCCCTCCCTCATACCTTTGTCATAAACCATTTATTTGCCAAATGAAAGGGAAGACTCCACTGAGCTCAAAGGACAACTACATCTGCTCACATTTCCTGTGTATCAACACAAATACCTTTTCCCAAAGGGTTGGCAGAGACTCTTACCCCATAAGGGAAATTCAGGAGCTATAAGTATCCCTATTTCTGCTCAGCCTGCATTTTCTTTTTCCAGATCTGCATAGCTGAACCTGGATAAAGGAAAGAATGTTCTCCAGTGAGCCAGAACTCACAGTGTCTACTCAAATCAGCAATTCAGTACTGGTGTGGTGTCTCAGCAAACTCGAGTTAACTTGTTGATCCTCCTGTGCTCAGAAGATTGCTGTCTGGCACCAGCAGTGAGACTGAGATTTCTGACTACAATAACTAGCAGAACTTTTCCATATGTGCCAGGAAAACAGGGATACTCCTTGCAACAGTTGCTCCCTGGGGGTGGAGGAAATGAGGAAGAGGGAAACACGGAGCGTATTACAGCTACCTTGCACTACTGAACTGGCACATGGGCTGGTATCACCATCTGGCAGAGCCTTGCTCTAGAAGAATGCTGAAGCCATGTCTCTTGCAGCTCTGTGGTTGGGACTGTGAAGGATATAACAATGCACAGACGTAGGAACGAGTGGAACTAAGGGGCCTGACCCCGCAAAGTCATGCTGTACTTCTTTACAGGATACTCTGCTCCCTGCGAGACTGGATCTCCCGTTCAGAGCAAACTGTTGTCATAAATTCTAGACACCGAATTCAGGGAAAGGTGTAGGTGCTGCAATTAGACTTTCAGATAAACAAATCCTAAGGGATGTTCCTGCCCAGCACTTAACATTTTCAGAGAGTTACAGCATTGAATCTTTTGGAAAAGGGTCTCAATTCATTCTTATTTGGAATGGCAAGAGCCTCTGTCTACAAACTGCCTCAATATTTTTGTTATCTGCTATTAAAAATCAAAGCAGTGGGTTGCATCACACTTAAGCGCTACCTGCAAGGACTAATCTGTCACTAATGAAAAAAGATAGCAATCTCTAAATGAATGAATTTGGGTTACAGATACTTTCCAGTCCCTTCCTTATTTATGTAGAAAAAGGTGTTTTGAAAATAAAGCAGAGTGTCAGAAAAGAGTCTTGGCAATAACGGGTGGCTTTCAGTGAAAGCCATGTGATACACCTCAGCAGCAGCTCTCTAGCTGCTTTACTGAGTATTCTCCTTCCTGGAGTCTTTTCTGCTTATAAAGGCATCTACCGTGCCCTTTACTTACACTGCATTTGTAAGCATGGGGAAGCACAAACAGTTTGCAGCCTGACCCCAAAATATTTTGTTTGCTCATCTAAAAGCACCATCAACTTCATGTAAAAGCCACACCTTCAACACCATGAATCTACCCACCATCTATACATTCTATCCCAAATTCAAAGTTATGCACGTTCTTTCTAACCTAGTTTTGTGTATGTGTGTGTGCTTTTTTTTTTTTTTTTTTTAACAATAGGCCTAAATCCATATTAATGATCCAAAAAGTGACCAGGCCTCAGCACCTTTTGTCCTCTATACATTAACTATCCAATAATCAACAGTAGCTGTCCTGTACTCTGGTGTCTTTGGCCTAATTCAGAGGGACAGATATTTATCATCACCCTTGAATTGGGTGACCCATTCTGACAGGTCGACATCCTTATTTATGTAACAATGTCATAGACAGTAACTGCTAATGAGTGGAGTGACACAGGGGTCTGTTAGATGGAAAGGCAGAGGAAAGCTGAAAAGGGCATGAGGGGTTAATGGGACTTTTCTGTTCCAGCCTCCTGGGATGTGTAATTATGGTCTAATAAGAAATGAATGTATTGATTAGATTAGTGTGCAATTGTGTTCATGTGCACACGTATAGCGCTGCATGCATATAGGCAGCGATTGTGTGGGCCTCTATTTTCTTCACTATGTATTTTTAACGTAAAGTATCTTTGTGCTGTGGCCAAAACCAAGCAGCACACTCCCACAGTCCTCTTCTTGGCCTCATTGTGGCAAACTCCTTGTGAATTTAACTGGAGTTTATCTGAGTAAAGGCTGAATTTAACTTCAGTAAACACCAAATAAGGGCTTCGGGATTAGGCCCTCACAAACAAATGACTTCCTATTTGCATTGTTTGGTATAAACACCCACCATCACTTAAAAGAGCAGTAAAAGCAGCCAATACATTGTAAACAGTGTCATCTGCTTAGGAGACCTTCCGCCAGCCAAAGTAGGCCATGCTCATCCCTCATCTAAGTTCACTTCCAGCAGCCTGCTTAGAGCAGGGAGGAATTTGGCCCAGCATTCTTTCTCATCAAGTAAAATATGGTCTCTGACAGGTCAAGGAAAGCATCCTTCACATGCTCACAAAGGGCCGATTCTCCACCGCATCTCCTAAGTGTGTGCTATCTGAACTTGAGAGTGAATTCCCGTGATGAGAAAGACATAACAAGAGAGAAAAGCAGAGAGAGAAGAAAGGAAAGCAAGTCTGAAAAGTAAGAGCTGCCATGGCTCAGGAGATGAAGGAATGCAGCTGATGATAGCGGCACTGTCGGCCTGTAGCCTCTTACTGGTGCTAACAGAGGAAGGCAGTAGAATTGTGGCTTTTCATACCTTTTACATACTGTGCAAATTCCAGCTTTAATAAGCATAGCCTTATATATCCTGTGTGGACTTGTATGTGATGTTTAAGTAAGGAACAGAGAGGGCTAGCCTGGCTGTAGGAGCAGGCTTTTTGAGTCACAAGCTCAGTCTCTTGTTCCTGGGATAACAAAGGCCACAGCACCAGCACGCACAAGCCTTTGACATGGACCTCCAGTTGCATGCTGAAGAAATAAATTTCTTTCTAAGTGGCTCCCTCTGGAAAGAAGCAGCATTATTAGACTCTAATGGGATTTCCTTCTACCCCGCTCTTGACTAGGACCTTTGTGAGGCAAAGCAGGTGGGAAAAGGAAAACTGAAGGATCCTTAAGTCTAGGGAAGGCCCACTTACCCAACTGTAACTTTTGTGAATTGTGGCTGGGATTCGGATGTGATACTCAGGGCAGGCTGAATTACAGAGGTGCAGAAAGGTTTAGACTATCTAATATGGGAACATGCTGTACAATCAGTGTTGCAAAAAAAAGATAAAAAGAATCTCTGGAAAATGGATTTTTGTTAATCTGGTTTTTTTCTCAAGGATGGAAGATGGACAGTACTAAAATACTTGCAACATGGAGATCAATGAAGGCCTAAAGTCTGACCATTACTGAGGGATAATGATTAAACACAATTCTTTCCCATTGCCATTCTACTGAATATTTTTTCATCCGAAGAGCACTGAGGAGGTATTTTTTAAGCATTTTGATATATAAAAAATTTTAGGGATCATATTTATAAAAGAGAATGTATTTATTCTCCCTAGAAGAGAAACTTGAAATCCAAGTTAGACCTAACTCTGGAGGTCCACCTTTAAAAAAATCTTCCTCAAGGGTCAAATAGAGATTAAAAGCCTGGCCTGGATGATGGCTGTAGGAGTGTTATCACTGATTTCAATAGGAATGAGATCACATCTGAAATAAAAGCATGGAGAAGAAACAGCCTAACAAAATCATGGTAATTTTTTCCAAATAATGTATGATGCTAAAGCAAGTTCAGTATCTGGACCGGGTAACAGAAATACCCTCTGAAGGAAGAGGCTTTCCCGTTGCTATAGTTCAAAGCCAGGTCTGAACTGAGGATGCAGGGGAGTGAATTTTTCAGCTACTGCTGGCCCTTTGACTCCTAATAGTTGAGGGTGGGTTCACATTTGAACACTCAAACAAAACTGATTTCTCCATTATATTGATAGGAACTTCATAATGCAATGAATCATCTTCAGCTGGCTGATTTATTTCACAGGGAAACTTGAGGCAGCAAACTTGGAGCAAGGTAGCCCAAAGTAAGCAGAAATATCTTTCCCTGTCCCATTTGTTAGTGTCAGCATCAGCATAAGCTTTTCTCCTTAATGGACCGATCTTTCATTCAGGCCATAGAGGATCCTGAGAAAGTTTTCCTTGTTTCTTTATAATTTGCCAAACTTCTAAGTGAGCTCCTAAAAACTTATTGAAAGAGCATTACTCAGTCTGACACATTCCATTTATTTCAATATGGTGACAAAGAGGGAAGATCTAGTTAAAAATATTGCAATAGCCTTATGGGATACTTATGGGTTTTTTAAACGTAATACATCACAATAGAATACTTTGTTTTTGTAGAAGGGCATTCTGTATTCGCCAAAAAAGCTGCTGACTTAATCATTAGTTATGATGAGAAGAGATTTAGTGCTCTCTTTCTTTACACTGTCACTGAGAACAATGTCTATGAAAAAGCCTATGCTTCCCATTATAAATCACTATAAGCTCCATGAAAATTTCTCCTCTACCCTGGGGTTTAAGTGAGCAGATACTCAGTGATGCAGGCTCCCAATAGTAGCACTTTATGCCTAGCTCTACAAGTTTATGAAATGCTATGGCTCACTCTAAGTCCAGGCGCTACCACTGCATTCAGTTTCCATTGTTCAGCAATTTATGAATGGCTAGTCTTTGATAAAAAATAAATACCTACCAGTTTCCCCTCTCTTCCTTTGTAGACTATGTATTTTTAAAATGCTTTACAACTGTAACACGATATCACT
>JANHGN010010917.1:49487-61240 GCA_024605025.1 Megaceryle maxima
TTGAGAAAAGCTAAGTGAATGAGATTTTGAGTGAAGGGCTACTTGTGAAAAGGCCTTTCAAGTCAAAATATTCTCCCTTGTTGCTTGATACCTTCAAAAACCCAAGAGTTTGCATATCTAAGTAACTAAACAAGACTATATGAATAATTGTGTTTTCCTCTTTGTTGAAAAAGATGGCAAAACCCTGTAATTCTATAGCTAATCAATCAGTTTTGAAAAGGAAAAGTCAATCTTCAATTTTATCGCACATCTTTCAGATGAATCTTGAACACTGAGAAATGCTTTTTTTCCCAGTGTCATATTAGCAACATTGGAGATGTTCAGCACCACAGACTCCACACAAATGTTTCTGAAAAGCTCACATCCTCTCCTGGAAATTAAAACTTTCTGGACTTTAAACCTCCCCTCCTGGTTAAGATTCATACTCCAGTAAGCATTTCAGCTACAAGTAAGACCCCTTGACCACCTGAGCTGGCAAAACAGTCCCTGTTGCAAAATGCCAGCATTCTTGGATAGGTGACGTCTGGAGTGGATCACAGATTTTTTTTTTTTGTTATATTTAAACACAGTGATGGAGCATCCTCCTACAGGAGTTGAACCCCTACTTTGGGACTGCCAACCCAATGTCCTAGCAAACAGATGTGTTAGGCTAGCGAAGCGTTGTGCTGCAGCTTTCCTTCCAAAGGGCTTGACCTTCCACTACTGGTGTGGGGACAGAGCTGTTAAGCCCCTCAGGATGAAAGGAGTTCTGCAAGACCTTGTTATACGTTAAACATAAATAGGTATATTGTACCCTTGCATGCAGTCTATTTTACTTGTGCAAGTATGTTTTTTGTTAAACACATAAAACACAGAGTGGGTTTTAATGGTTGATCAGATCCTGTTAAAGCAAATTGCATGTTTAAATACAAAGGATGAAAGGATCTCTATTATTCTACAAATTTCTAGCAGCACTGCACCTTAAAAGGAATTTTATAGCAAATTTGTAGCTTTGCAACCAGCTCATGAACCAGGGGGCATAAAAAGGACATGTGTTCCAAGAGCAAATGCATTCCATATTTCAGAAGTAATAAGTTCTTGCTTGAACCCAGATCTCATCAATGCAGAAAAAGGACTTTTGCATCCATGGGAAGAAGGACTTTGCTGTCTTGAGCAGAACATTATTTAATTAAGGTTGCTTAACTGGTCTCTGTTATAGCCAATCAAGTAATGTCTGAAAAGCCCCTGCTCTATACCAGAAAGTCCCTGTGCTCTCCTTGACTTACACTTTAATTGCTATCCACACAAACATTCAAGAATAAAGATCTGTGTAAGTGGAAACACTGATCCCGTTGATCAGGCTCATCAGAGGTGAAAAGATTAAAACACCCTGACAGCAAGGTCTAGCAGTAAGGTTTACAAAGAAAGCCCCACATATCTGCAGGTGATGGTGCCTTGCAGTACACAAACATTCTGTTTATGCAAATGAATCTTCACATGGCCAGGAAGAAAATTTCCACGTAGCCTTAGAACTAATGTCCTGCTATTAAATGAAGGTTGTTGGATTAAAAGGTGCAAGATGTTCGTAAGTCTTGTAGCCTTCAACTACAGTAATACTCTTCTGTGTATACAGATGTCTGTAAACCTGTGAAAATGCTCTTTTGTGTTTTACACTGAACTGTGTTTAAGCCAGCAGAGTATTATGCACACTGCAGCCCACAGCTAGCTGGAATGCAGATGTCACTTAACCAGAAATAAGAGCAGGCAAAAACTGAAAAAGGTGCCAAAATCTAGCAACTGGAGGCTCTAGCAGATGAATCCTGCTGGATCAAAAGCCAGGGTTTAAGGAATTATCACTGCCAGCTATCTGCTCCATCTCTGTGCTAAAGAGTATCACCATCATCTCGTCATGCCTCTTCAGCTTTCAGCAACTTTGTTTGAAAGCACTGTGCTATAACCGGGGTAGCAGAAGATCTAAGACAGATTTGATCTTTATGCTTTTCTAGAGGCACAGGGAACCCCTTCTGCTACCCCAGTGAGGCTCAGCAGAGGTTCTTGACTTTTACCCATAGCTTTCTTTTATACTAACATCTTTCTTATATGCATTGAAAGTTCCTGGTCACAAAAAGAGAGATTCACAGTGCTAATCAGAAGAAAGAAAATTAAAGAAAGAATGAAAATAAATCAGAAATCAGGAAAAAAACCCAAATTTTTAAGGTGCAGGATTATGCTTCTCCACAAGAAAAGTCACACGGGTTTGAAGGTGGGGAAAATTGTCAATGTCTTGACCAATAGCTAAGCTGCAAACAATGAGCCATGGAACAATCTTTACAAATTCAGCAGGGCAGTAAGTGTGGTAGAGCAGTATAACGGGATGTCTCTACCATCTGAGTACATAGGAACCCTCAAAGTCTTAAAGTAACTCTTCTCTGCTCTCATTTAATCTAAATTCTTATATGCACTCACCTCTGAATTACTTGAACTCTTTCAACAGGGGACCAAGCAGTGATGCACTAAGACCTGCTATATCTCTTCCTCTACAGGACATGAAAGGTAAAAGGATTTTGGCTTGGCAGACAAGCAGAGGGTGGCGAGATCTGTGATACAGAATTTAATGTCCGAGTCATATCCTTAAAATGTTGTCTCTTGCATAGATCTGCTTTATCTATTTAGGAAAGCCCTGTTGTGCCAGAAGAGTAAAGCTATTGAGGTTCTTTGTGACAGGGCATTGGCCTGGTTTTGCTAAGTGCTGAGGGAATGGCCTGAAGGTTCATTTTTCTTCATCCATGGCCAGCAAAAGAAACACGTGAAAGACCCATAAAGCTTTACATTCATATGTAGATGACACATTTTGCGTGGCATAGCAAAAATCAAATTGTGGAAGAAAAATCTTCCAAAATACATCACAACCCCAAATGACTTGAATAAAATAAGCCAAAACTTTGACCACAAACTTTATATGAAGTAAAGATGAATCTTGCATGATTAGCCAAAGATTACAGAAAACATTCTAGTTTGTTCTTTCCCACTTTTCCACTGCATCCAAGTTTAAGTTAGTATAAAAAGGAGGAAAATTCTATTTGCAAGCTAGAGAGATTTTCTGGGCTCAAAACCAGAGCATGTCTTTAAGCACTTGAACAAATTCATGCCTCCAAAATCCCATCACAAGTGGCAACCTACATTACTCCTTTATTTTCAATATGCAGGGTATGTAGATAAAGTCTGGCTTGATTTTCTTACTCGCAATGTGTCCAAATTCTTTTGGTTGTAGAAAACTCCAGGTTTTCAGTGGTGTACAACTGTATTGTGAGAATTGTCTCACATTTGGAAGCTAGTAGGTTTGCTGCTTTTTTCTATTCCTTCCTGACATCTGCAAGATCTCATATGGGGTAAAAATGGGAAATTACTTGAGCAAATCTTCAGCTTTCCTCAGTTTTCTTTAAATAACATCCTCAGCTTTCTGCCTCATGATTTACATAATAAGGAGACTGTGTTGTGTTATTACATCAGTTTCATTTCTTCAGGGAAAAAAGGCTCCAGATGTATTTGACTAAGTCATTAGTGCAAACATCCCATTTTTGTAACATCATTCCCTAGATCAACAGTAGAGACACACTGTTGATTTTGGCTACGGGCTTAGGAGTGGACAGACACTGCCACTTGATCTAAGCAGCTGCCTCCTCATTACTCCCTCCAACTTCATTGTCATGGAGAGAAGTACAAGCCCCTAATGGATCCACAACATGAGCACCGATTCATAAAACCTGGCAGATGACTCCTCAGATAAAAATCACCATTGTAAAGCTATTCAAGGAGTAGAGAAAAAAAAAAAAAAAAAGAAAAAAAAAAGAGAGAAGAAAAGATTTCACCTTCCTTAGAGAGATTACTTCCTTTTGTCAGGGTGTTTTTCTTCAGTCATATGGGAATAAAATGATAAATAAATACAGAGTGCTGCATCCTGACACCTCAACTCCCACAGGACAGTACTGCCAGTAGGTCTATTAGAAGCTCTGGCGATGCTTGTAAAGCAAGGTACTACTCAAGGTGAGGAAGGTTACAAAAGCTCCTCCTGTCCAAGTTAAAAGCATCAGTAAAATGCAAAAATCAACAATATATTGTCTAGCCTAGTTTTAGAAGTAAAAGCATTATTGACATTACTGCAGTATTTTCTGTTTGATCCAATTCATAGCCAAAACTTGACTACACTATTACCCACTACCACATTCAGTAGGATGAAGCTTTTTTTAATTACAGGTAAAGCATCATTGTTGATTTACCTTTGTACCCTCATACTGATCACTAGAAATGGAAAAAAGTCAATTAAAATACATAGTTCTAAATTGTTAGCAAATTATTCCAAACAGGACAATAATGCATGTGACAAAAACGTGTACATGAATTCACTGAAATACTCGAGCTGCCTCAAAGCTGTTGCAAAGCAGAACATAACATGGTTATGAACAGCTTCTAAATAGAAATAGCCTAAATATCTTATTTATTAATAAATTCCCCTCTAGATGCAATCATAAGACTGACATTTTTTTGGTTGGTGGCTGGAGTTATAAAGTGGATATGGACTGTCATATTCCCATACAATAAACACTGTATTTTTCATTTAGAAACGCCTAGGTTGATACAAAGATATGCAACGATTACAATGTGCAAGTATGGCAAGGGGCAAGCAAAAGATAATATTATTTTAATATTTGACACATGCTCTCCTACAGAATTAAACCCTGTTAAACAATAAAAATTGCACTTACTGCTGTCTACTGAGCTCGTCGTAACTGTTCAGATCCCTGTTGCTGTGCAGGAGATGTGGTATTTGCACTTAATTGCATCATTTGAAAGCCTTAGGAGAGGGTATTCTAATGATTAAATCAATGTAAACCAGGTTTCAGAGCCAAAATAATCAAAAGTCTGACCAAGGCGAATGTTCTCAATAAATGGAGCTTGCCAAACACAAGTGCTAATTAACACCTGATTCTAATTTGGTGATTGTGAAAGTGTGGCAATGGAGCCCTATGATTTTGCAAGTGGAAATAACATTGCTTCTCTCCACTGGCAGATCGCTTGAATTGCCTCGTGGCCAAAATTCCTCCTTTTGATCCGCTCTGGGGACAATCCATCAACATGGTGGCAGCTATACTCAGGCTGTACAATACTTCTCTGTCTAAGGATATTTACCATTCCTTGGTGTTTTCTCAACTGTAATGATTCCAAATGAATTCTTCTTTTCCTTCATATTGGTCTTAATTGAAAATCTTCAAGATGTTAAAGTTTAAAATATCACACTGACTACAAATGGCAAATCCAAGTGACCGAGTAAGCCCTTTCATATTTCTCTTATGACAATGTTTCAGATTTTAGGGGGAGGAAGAATACTCTTTCAGACAGTTTTTACACATGCACCTGGCAGCTCAGGACGTCCTATGTACCATACAGAACCATAGAATGCATCATGTCTTTCATTCAGCAAGACCCTGATAACAAAGGCAGACACATCAGCACGTGACTAATTCTTGAAGTCACTGGGCATTTGACCAGTCACCTAAATAATTAAAGATTGCAAAGGAGAAGATCTTTACCCTCTGTAGTGGGTGAGAACACACAACAGACCCAGCCAAAACGAGACATCAGACGGTATCTTTGTTGACACCCCCAGTAGCCACACAAATGGCCAAGACTGACTGCAAACAGAAAAGCACCGCAAGGACTGCACTCTTTCCTGGAGTAAGCAATGAGTGTTTCCAGTACACACAGTGAGACTCTTCTGGGGACAACAGGAACACCCCAGACCCTGGGACCAGTAATCTAGTGTCATCACTCAAAATAATCTTCTTTTTTTTTTTTTGTCTTTTAAAGTGCACGTTCAATGATACTCTCACATTTCTTTGCACAAAGGAATGACTCAGTGGCACCTTTCCACCCTGAAACAAAAGTGGCACAGCACAAAATAAAGTTACTGCTACCTTAGACTTGAAAGTTGTAACGCTTCTCATTTATGATATGCCTAAAATAACATGTACTTGATCTTCATGTGCAACATACATAAGTAATTACCAAGACATACAATATATGAAGCATCTTCAAAAACAAAGCTGCATAAATTTAACTTCTAGCTGTCGGTGAATTTGGCTATAAAATCAACACCTCATGTATTTGATCTACACAACAGTTATATTACACCATCTACTGATTTTTTTTTAATATTTTGCTCAGTCTCTCATTTAAAAAGAGGAAAAAAAAAAAAAAAAAAGGCAAGCCAAATTTGTAACTGCAGCATTTGCAGAAATATTTGCAGAGACTTGTATTTTATTACCTCTGCAGTGCAAATGTATTTGACTGTGAGTTTAAAGCAACTGCAGTTTGTTCTTATTAAGAGTGAATTTGCACTATAAATGGCATCCCCTCTTTAGAAACAATACTTCCTTTATCTACTGGTGTTCAAAAGCGCCTAACAGGGAAACCTAACTTATCTGTTTCATCTTAAAACTGGAGCTGCCTGTCAAGCTTTGACAATCTTCAGATTCTTTTGGAAATAGGAAGCAACCCATTGTGTTCAAATTTGCTCTTAGTGACAGCTGATCCCACAGGAGCATCTAGTTAGAAAATAATTGATAGCACTTGAAACAGAAAAGACTGCAAATCAGGTATGACAGGTTTGCATTCGATGGCAGTCCTAAAACTAATTGTCCAGTTAAGGAATCAGCTTCAAAAGAGCAAAAAAAAAACTTAAGGGGAAGGAAATGAGAAGTTTGTTTATTGCACATACACTTTCATTCTGACAATATTTTCCTTTTAAAAGGCAGGTCTGGAATAAGCAGTACATTAAAGGGATGGGCCCAAAGCAAAACCTCTAAATCGAATACTCCGAACTTTATGACTCAAGCCCATCTGTAGTTTGTTATAAACAAGTCATAAGGCATAAATGAAAAAATCTGTATGCGGAAGGATAGAGGCTCGATCCTGCTACTATTGAAGTTAGCAGAAAATCTCTTGCTGACTACAGAGGACTTTGGATTAGGCATTAAAATTCCAAAGTAATACTGGCAAAGCTTCAATCGTGAGTGTGTGCGCGCACGCTTGTGCATATATATACACACACAACCCAATATTAGGAATTTTTAACCCTGCCTCTGATATCCGACTATACCACCGGATGTCAAAAATGAAGATAACATGGGAGGAAGTTTATTTTGATGAGGAAATCCCTAAATGCTGTTGAAAATATGCTTGGAATGGTTAATTAGTATGTAGGGGCTTTGGAGGAAATGATATCTTGCAGCTTGACCATCATCTTTTTGCCAGGTTTCCCTTCGATTTATCTCTTATCTGCAGGAAACTGTCTCACAGCTTCTGAATCTGCTGTTGGCTAAAAAGAGAAAAAGGACAATGACTCATTGTTGGGCAACAGGACAAGTTCTATTTGGATTCTAAATTTCCACATTAATGCTAGTTAATGTCATAGCTAACGTACTTCAGCCCATCCAGGGGATGTCCAGGGTGGGCTCCAATACTAACCAAAAGTGAAAGTTCCTTCATGAAAATAACAAACAGTAAATTAAAAGAAGATATCATACCCATGGGATGAAAATGTTGAGTCATACAAAAAGTATCTGCTGTGTTTTCTATGACCAGGACATCAAAAAGCCCTTATTAATAAATGAAAGTATTGTAAATGGGTAAGTAACTGGTGACAGGATGCAGCAACTGATACCACTGAAGTTATTGCTGGCCAGAGACTATTAAGCACGTTGACTACTGGTGACTTACATTGGAAGGACTATTTTCACACACAAACAGGCAATGCAGGATTCCTTGCTCTGAAGCTTTTATCAAGCAATGAAGATCTGGTTAGCTACACGCGGTGGGAGAGGTTGCTGTATCGAGCAACCACAAATGGCAGCAGGGTCCAGGGCAGCTCACGGGTGGAATGTTTAAGTGTTCCAGTCCCTGTGCTGGATGTTCAGCACGGATGTAAATGCTGAGCTTAAGGAGGTGCTGGGGGAGGGTTGAGATACATCAGATGATCACCGTGCCAACACTAATGAGTACATCAATGAAGGGATTAAGAAAGGATGGGGACACATTGCTCTCATTCCCTCTGCTACAACAATTGCTCCGGTGCTCAGAGGTGTGGCTTGCTTTGGGTAAGAACTGAAAATTCAGCAGCTTCTCCAAATATTACATAAAAGGAAAGAGTGACATAAAAACACGATCTAACCCTGTAAATATTTTTTCCAGTTTCACAGACCAAATCCCAAGCATGTCATGCGTCTTACATTTTTTATTCCCCCAGCTCTGTTTCCCCAGTGCTGAGCTAACATCTGAAATAAGAGTACACAATCAGTATGTTAATAATCAAGGAGTCTGCTCGCTGCATTATACAGACATCAGAGGAATTTCTTCCACTGTCTGATGAATATTATAAACAGGCCCATTTGTATTAACACAGCCTTATGTAGCAAATCCAAAAGTGACAAACCAAACAGTTTTAAGTGGTTACATTCCATCTCCAAATGTCCTGAGTATCAAACATCACTAGAAACCTGCATCCTGGCTGCATGTGAGGAAAACAAAAAGGCTCACAGTCAGTTGGACTAGACGCTTGGTGTTGAAGCAGATGACTATGACAAAGTTTTTTAACTGCCAAAGTGACACTGCAAACGCAATCTCGTCTTGCAGCCGGAGAGCTAGAAATGTTGTATCAGTTACCAAGAGGGAAGGCATTTGTTCTTGAGAGAGACACTTCAGGAAGAGTTTACATCTGAGTCATCATCTTTGACAGCATGTGTGTCCATCAGCGAGCTGAACGGCTGAGCTGCTGCAGAACACTGCAGGGAAGTTTTAAGATCTGCAGATCACTGTGGACCTGATTCACTACCCTGCAAAGTCAAAGGAAAGGTCCCCTTTCTGTGGGCTGAGGACTGATCCTTAGATGGTAATTCTTGGACTTAGAAATGGGATTAAAAATTCTAACCATGAAGCCAAACTGACTTAATTATCACCCAAAACCTGACATTTTAGGCAAACCGAATGAACAGACCCAGCTTCTTCCCCAGCCTGCTTACAGCACATGGTACACAAAAGCAACAAGGGGTGGGGGAAATAGCAGGGGACAAGAATCATATGAATGCTCCTAAGACTAGTTTATTGTGTATGTTGCAATGGTTTCTGTGGGCTGTTCCTGCATCAGCTGGCTCTGAGACTGACAGTTTTTGCCCTTTTCTTCTGAGCTTGTTTCCCTCGACACCATCTTAGCCCCCTGGGGACTGGGAGCCCTCCTGGAGCAGAGGCATGCAGGCTGAAGTGAGAGGGACAGGCGAACAGCCTCCTTGCTGCAAATCATCATCAACAGACACTTACGTGCTCTATGTCTAAAGGTCTCTTCATTTCACCTTAAGACAACTGGATGGCAATGCAGGCTCAGACTACTCTGAGCTGACCATGAAGGACTGTCTTCTCTGTGACCACCTTCCACCACAAGGCTTGTGCACCTTGGGAGGAGGAAGAAGTGGACCAGAAATGATGGGAGAAGGAGTTTTATGCACCAAAGCTGTTTATTTCAACCAAGTCAGTTGGGTTTCCAAAGTGGCCTGGAAACTGTGAAGGAATAGTCTTCTTCATGAGATTTCCTGTTGGTGCTGCATCCAGTAGCACCGGAAATATCACAAGAATAGCTTTTCTTGTGGTATTTTATTACTTCTGCTTCTGCTCCTGGCCGGAACTGGGAAGTACAGGGGTGCATGGAAATGAAATATAGTGGTCAGAGGAGAGTCTGCCAAACATTTGGAAACTACAACAGCAAGAAAGGTCATTCACTTAAGTCTCGGGAGCTGCTTCCGATCTGCTGTTATTTTATTAAGACTTATTTATGTGATGGTGCTTTTAGAAGTCATTCACTCGAGGCTAGCACCAGTACACATTCAAACACTGACTATCTATGGTTCAGCTGTGAGTGCTGCTGGGTAGTTCCAATAGAGAAGTGACTTCTGTTTCCTAAAACGTTTAACAGACATAAATCCATCATCAGAATAGCAAAAAAATCCTCATCCCACTACCTACAATAGTTGCACTGCCTTTATTTAATACTGTGGCAGCACGATTAGACAATATACAAATCTGTACCTATACTTGCCTTGCTCAAAAGAACATCTATGTCTCTCCATTTATTTCCTGCCCAAAACTGTTTGACAAATGCTTTGTGCAGACAAAAACTGTCTAGCAAATATTTGTAAACACATATTGCAAATACTTTCTCATCTGTCTCAGATGGTGGTTCTTGGTGGCAGTAATGACTAAGCAGCATAAAGCAGCTGCAAGTGGGTCCTGAAGGCACAGTAAGGGAGCTCAGGGGATTGAATCAGGTGGAAGGGGAATGGCTCAGGCAGGAGTGGACACCAAAGAGGAGTTAAGAGAAGGGGAAAGACCAACAACAGCTCAAGCCAGCAAAAGCTGTTCGGCAATTGACACCTTTGGCATTGCAATCAAAACTACCCAACCCACATGGGACTGTTTCCATTTCTTGTTTGGTTGATGTAATCTTTACAAGTTACTCCTGTTTCTTCCTGAAGTGAATTCTCCTTCACTGCAAAACTAATTTTGTTCCTTTATTAAATAACTGTTGGCTGTTAATCAACACTTTGCCTCGCTGAACAAGCTCCATTTGCAAACAAGCTGAATTAAGAGAGGAAGGAACACAGATGAAGAGAAATTCAACTTAAAAGCCAGGACAAGTTTCCCAAAGTTCATTTCATTATCTGACTGCCATTCTAAGAGCACTATGCTCAGTTTAGAAATGTGAAGTTTTGCTACAGATATGTTACTGTCATAAGGAATCAGCACTGGTACTTTCAATTTGGTTTTTTGGGGTTTTTTTTGGTTTTTTTCCAAGGGACATGGGATATTTGTCTCACTTGTGAATAATTGCATTGAAGTTGACTATTTCCTAATGATAAAGATAAGCTAGATTTGGCCCAAGAAGGCTGTTTTTCTTCTTCTGGTGTTTTGGAGAGCTAAAGGCACATACTGATAGAAAAAACCCCCACTACAATCGTTGGTTCCATATGCTTTGTAATAAAATGGGACCAAATTCTGCATAGACAACCTTACAAGCATGACAGAAAAAATACCTTTTATAGTTACCAGATCTATTTCATTCCTCACTCCCTCACAAGTGCACAGATATTCTGAAACATGGTTCACAGTTCAAAGTAATTATTGTTGTAAAATACCTCAGTTATCATCAAGGACTTTGCTGTTGCACTCTTCTGATGGTGTGGCTCTACTCCCAGATGTCTGCTCTTGTGCTTTTGCCAGAGTCACCCAGCACAGATTTCTCTCCCCACTGTGCCAAGGCAGAAGGCAGTTTGAAGCCAGCTTCACTGCTTTTCCTTCCTACCTCTCCAGGACCTGTGGTATTGAACAGGCAGTCAGGTCACCAAGCTACTCCTCTCTTGCTTCTCCCTACCTGCAAGATGATACTGACACAGTATCCCACAGTTCTGCTATTGATCTCAGCCAGGGAGACACATCAAACCGAATTACCTCCTGCTACAGAGAAAAGGGGAAATGAGAGGCAAATTCAGGTAGATCCTAATGTCACAGAAAGGTGAACTGGTAGAAGCCAGGCAGGAATAAAACACCTTGTGTTTTCCAAAAAAAAAAAAAAAAAAAAAAAAAGAAGGGAAGGGAAGGGAAGGGAAGGGAAGGGGAGGGAAGGGAAGGGGAGGGAAGGGAAGGGAAGGGAAGAGGAGGGAGGGGAGGGTATG
>JANHGN010010919.1:0-46793 GCA_024605025.1 Megaceryle maxima
GTGACATCAGCATCCAATGATGTAAAATAGCGGGTTTGGTGTAACAACCCACTCAGGCTGAAAAGTGTTAAGTGTATGTGTTTTTAAAAAACTCTTATTAAAAATTCACTTTTATAGAATACAGTATCTTCACATAAGCTGCATGTGGAGAATTGTCTATGCTTCAGTTTGGCCAGTTTCTTAAAAGATAAAGTTGGGTGGGGTTTTTTTTATTTTCTTCTTTGGAAACTAAAGACTAAGAACTAGTGGAAAATTACTTTCTAGTTGCTGTGCTTCTAGTAGGAGTTACTTGGGCCTTTTGATACTTCATTCACTGTTAAGATTTTTTTTTTTAATTCTTTCTTTTTAAGAAATGTTTTCCAAGATAAGGAAGGATGATGTTATTAAGATAAAACAAGTAAAATCTTAGAATAAACTAGTATTGTTCTGTTGGGTTTTTTGCACCTTATAGAGAAGACGACAAAGAGTCTGGCTGATCATACCTATTAAAACCTGTTTTTACTTTCTCAAACTTCAAGTTAAGTTTCTGCTGATTTTAAGATGGGAACTCCATTGACCATTATTTATGCAAAGAGGTCCAGAGCACTTTAAAATAGCTCTGGACCTGTAAAATAAGCAACATCTCTGGTCAAACCTATGAAAAATTAACTATAATGAACTTGTAATAATTAACTGAAATGTTTCAACATTCTTAAGAGTTTAACAGTAAGAAAATTGGAACAGTTTTCAACTTGTTTATTAACTGTATAAACTGTTCTCCAGTGGGCTTTGGGGTGTGGGTTTTTTTTCTGTTTTGGTTTTTGTTTGTTTGTTTGGGTTGGTTGTTTGTGGTTTGTTTGTTTGTTTGGGGTTTTGTGGTTTTTGTTTTTGTGGTTTTGTTGTTGTGGTTTTTGTGTGTTGGGGGGGTGGGTTGTTTTTTTTTTTTTTTTTTTTTCAAGCTGATCAGGAGCTCAAAAACACTGCTGAATTTGTTAAATAGCTGATAATAATACTCATTTAGCTCGTTTCCAGAAAATCTTTTGCCCCAAAGGAGTTGTGACAACAATCAGAAGTGTAGCTAGAGATCCCTCTGGTGTCAGCAGGGGAGCTGTTAGTGAAGCTTATGAAACTGCTGGGCTTAATTATTCTTACTGCTCCTTTGCTGGATATTAACTTTCCCCATAGTTGAGCTTCTGCAATAGGTCATGGGATGGTTCTGAGTCTTTCTGAGGAGCTAACTTTGAATTATTGCTGCAGGGTGATTTGAAATGAAAGACATAATCCATTATAATGTCTCTTCTGTAGG
Source organism: Megaceryle maxima (assembly GCA_024605025.1). Taxonomy (NCBI): domain Eukaryota; kingdom Metazoa; phylum Chordata; class Aves; order Coraciiformes; family Cerylidae; genus Megaceryle; species Megaceryle maxima. Next base: position 1,286 of record JANHGN010010919.1, read on the forward strand.
GGTCATGTCAAGTGCCTTGTGGGGGATAGACTCTTAAATCACTATAGCTGTTTCTGGAAATACTGTATATGCATGCTCAAATAACTTACCTGGAAAGTGGTGATTATATGATATTGAAGTTGGCCTCTTCAGGTAGTCTTTGTTCAGGTTTCATGTCTTTAATTGTTGGCTCAGTAGCAATGTCCAAATGTGCAGGCAAAAGATGCAGTCTTCAAGAAGGCTCAGCTGATGACCATCACCTTTGTTCTTCAGGGAAGACAGGCCTGTGTGATCAGCAGACCTTAGTTCAAGGCTATAGAAATGCCACTAATTTACTGACTGATCTCTCTGTCTCTGCTTATCTGCCTGTTCGTTGGAAGTAAAAATCATTTCAGCCTTATTCCAGATCAAATTGTGTGTGCAACTTTTTATAAAGGGCTTTGAAAGTATGCATTCCTATGTAAGTAATGTAACATACTATGGTGTGGCATTGGACTGGAGCGGACTAATTTAATGAATTATCTTGATTTAAAACATGGCTTAAAAGAAACTGTATTTGCATAATTGATTAAAATTTTGTTTTGTGTATTACTGTCTCATGATTTTTCTAAAGAAAGATTGATTTTTAGTTGTTAGTAAGCATTGATTTTTCAATGAAATACACAGTGAATTAAACTGATTATTTCTGTTCAAAGGAGAGGGTTGTGGGGTTTATTGGGTTGTTTTGTTGTTTTTTGGGGTTTTTTTCTGAAGTCCTTGAAGTTTTCACTCTTGTGGAATGAGTTGCTTGTACTAGTTTAAAAGAAAAAACTGCAGGTAGGAGCAGCAAAACTGCTCTGCGCAGAATGAGAAGTGGCTCAACTGTGATGCTTACTTCCTTTCTCAAGGATTATGTCCCACTAGTTAACTGCAGGTGAAAGGAAGCAGGCAATTTTAAGAAGATAGACCTGAGTAAGTGTGATAGAGAGCTATGTTTTGGAAGGGAAGAAACAAATAGATTTTGTATATTCAGCATTGTTATGGCATGTGTGAGGTTTTGAGAGAAGCAGAAAAACAATAAAGAAGTATTAAGTCAGTCTGTAGGAAACAAGAAAGGGGCTGAAAAGGTGCGTAGAAAAAAATAAGGAAGAGTGAAGTTGTACAAGACTTTGGGACTTGGGACCTTGAACTTGATACAGAAAGTAATGGGTAACTTTATGTACCTTTTTTTGATGGGTGAACATAGTGATATGGTCAATGCAGGCAAGGAGGGTAATTGTTTTAGCAGCTATATTTTACATGTGTTGGAGCGTGGGGAGCAAGATCTTAACCAGGAATTTGCTGCAACTGATGGAAGTAACGTGAAATCTTGAACAAAGAGCTTAGTGAAAGGATGGGAAAGGACAGGGTGGATGTTGGCGATACAATAGAAAAGTACTGGTAGGATTTGATGACAGTTTGAGCTGTGATCAAGTGATGGAGAAAAGAGTTGAACGGGCCATGAAATTTGAAATCTAGAGAATCGAGAAAGGTAGTCATATTGTCAACAGTAATGGCAAGGAAGTGAGAATTGGAAGAAGAAATAAGAAGTTCAATTTTCAAGAGTCTGACTTTGACATCAAAATTGTGTGTTTGAGAAGCAGGCAAAGAAGCAAGATAGCCTGCAATGTAAGGGAAATGAAAGATGCAAGTGAAGATTGGTTTAATCAGTGTCAAAGTGGTGCTGGAAGCTGAAGACAGGTGAGCCTTCTGAGAAATGTATAGGGATGAGCGCTGCCTGAGATTGTGCTCGAGGTCGATGAAAGCAAAAGGAAGAAAAAGGAAGAAAAAGGAAGCACCGACCTGTCAAATCCTACAGTGGACAACCATGGTAGGAAAGAGGAGTGAATGCCAGGTGTAATATAGCTAAGCCACAAATCAAAACCATGCATGAAAGCCTTAATGATTTCGACTGCAGAATCTTTTAAAATAGATATTTAAAAGAGCCTTCGCTTCTATGGGCAGAGACTGAGAAAATCTGGCTTCTTTGGCAGTGTCTATTAGACACTTTCTGCCATGCGTAACAAACCCCAAATCACTGTTTTTAAAACTCTTGCTATGCTTTCAAAATCTTAAGAACCTTTCATTTTCATGTAATTTATTGCATTGGAGGGAGCAGTGCAGATACATTGCAACCCTGGACTGAGTTCAGGTGCTATATTGGGCGTTGGTAATGAAACTTGAGTTGCCCTTGCCTTGCTTGGCAAAACACAAGTGTATATACTTGCCTGTCCTGGGGGTTAAGTTCCTCCTTGAGATCCTTTTCTCTGCCAGCACAGGCAAGAATTCCTGCATTTTATCATAAATTGTAAACAGTCACCAGCTCTTTACATGCATGAGAATAATTTGATTAGAGGCCTTTGAGAGAAATGTACATGTATTATCTTTAATTTATGGAGCAAGTATATCTTAAAGAGCATTTAGATCATCAGTTTCCCCCAAGTCTCAGATACCTTATGACAGGACTTCTGAACACATCCAATAAATCCATAATTCCTTCTGAGACACTAAATATTATTTTTAGTTTAAACATTGGGAAAGAAATATTTTTTTAAAGCTTATTAAAATGTTATATGAATATTTTTCAAATATAATTTATATTATCACTGGTGCATAACCTTTCAGATGAATAATTCACAGCAGCAAGTAGTCACTTTTGATAATCTGTAGTAGTATATTATGTTGGTTCTGCTGAGAGATTAACGCTTATGGCCCAAGGAATAAAACCGGAGAATCTAATCCATTTGTTTGCCTCTTCACAGTGACAGATATTTTCTTAAATTAAAACGCATTAGTCTGAATTCTGAATCTTAAAATTGAATCTGTTTTAGCTCATTTTATACTCTTATAAAACAGGATTATGATATATAGCATATTGCAGGCAAAGAAGTATGCAGACTATTGATTTTCAGCACAGTTTTCCTATCGCAGACACTGAAGAATGTTTCTAACAAAAATTTATAGGATATTAAACAGAGAAATGGTTTCAAAAGGCTATTGGAAGATGCAGGAAATAGGATAGGCCCTGTCTGTTAATAATTGGGTGTTACAATTTTTCTGAAAAGCAGCTGAATTTGAAATGGTGATTATGATGGCACATCTAATATAAAAATTAAGCAAAAATGCAAATGCTATTTTAGTAATAGTAGTTGAACCCAATCCACATCATGTTAGAAAAAGATGAATTTAACTATAAATAATGATGTATTAAAAGTTAAGGCTTACCTGAGAAAATACTGGGGTATATGCAAATTATATATTTTGTCTGTTTAACTTCTTCAATTTCTAGTCAATTAAATTGTAACTTCTGTAACTGAGAAACGTTAGTGATGTACGTTATTGCTTTTGTTGGTTAGTTTTTGGCTGGACGCAACTGGGGGAACCACTAGTGTTGTCTCCTGGCAGATACTGTGCAGTACTGCACAAGTAGCACTAAATCTAAGGAATATGAAGATGCTTCTCTGTGGTGGGACAGGACACACTAGAGCACTGAGCCAAAAGATAATTTTAGGAGCACACTTCAGTAAGGGGAAAGCTTATGAAAAGCTTTTTTTTCTGTTTAGATGTTAACAAAGCTGTCTTATGTGAATTAAACCCCTTTTTCGTAAACTCTTTCCTCTTCCTCTCATGTTGTGGACAGTGAAAACAACCCAAACATGCAAATGTAGATCTGCCTGAAGAAGTATAAAGGTTGATGGAGACTGAGCCTTGCAGCAGGCTCATGTTCAGTAGACATGGATGTTTGTTAAGGTACATAACCTAATAATTAAACCAAGTGCTTGTTGATCTTAAAAAACCACAATAAACAAAACAAAACAAAAAAATACAGAGCTGAAACACTTAACAGTCATGTATTATGCATTTTTGAAGAGACAAGGCTTTATGGTTTTCACTACAAGGTAGATCATCTAAGCGGCATTGTAAATAGCCCTCAAGCAATTGCTTTAAACACTTCTAGTTCCAACACTTCAGACAAGCGGCAAATTAGAGAAAAATAAAATATTATATAGTTACTGGAGCTGCACCTGAGAAAATCAGATGTGAATTTGGTCATAAATTAACTTGGTCAGACATTTAGGGGAGGGGGAACCTTACAGGACATGCTTTCAGCATACAAGTTACTTTTAAGCATACTGTGAAAAAAATAAATTTCCTTTTAGGCAACAGTAGCTATTAAAACCACTTTTTAAAAAAGACATAGTCTATGAAATGTGGTTTTGGGATAACTGATAGACATAATATACACATTTAATTTGAAAAGGATATGCTGGTTATATTCCACAGCATGGAAGTTGCTTGTCAGTGTAGTTTTGAATGGAGTAGGTGGCCAAGTCATACAAGAACCAGTTAGCAAGGTCTGTACTGGAATTGATATACTGTGTAGGTCAGCAGGAAGGTCTTTCTAATAATTTATCTCTTCCTTTGTCAGAGATGTTTTGAACAATTTCACAAACAGCCTATTCCAACATCCCTGAACAATTTGTGAAAGTTGGTTTGTATAGTATGTAGTGCATCTATTATGCAACCCTGGGTAAAATGCCAGGATTGTACTTAAGGATTAGAATCTGCTAATGTTAGTAAGTCATTGAAAATGTAGGGCTTTGCTGTTGTTTATTTCATGTCAAGTAAATGCTGTGATTTAATTACAATAAAGTATTTCATAAAGGAACAAATTTTATTCTGTAAGTTACTTCAATAAGGAATTTTAAGGTAATTAAATAATTTGAATCTGTTTTTTGAACCAGAACTGACATTCAGTGTACACTTGAACACTACTAGCACAACAGCTGAAGCAGATACTCCTGCAAGTTTTGCAAAAAGAACAAACACTAAAGTTTTTTTTTAACCTGAATCAGGGGGATATCCAGAATTACCATTGGGTCTCGTCACTGTCCTGCCTCTGCAGTACTACCCCCTAACCCGATAGGATTGTGAAGTACAGTCCCTGATTGTATGCTAGAAGAGAAATCCTCCTGTTCAAAAAAAAACCAAACAAACCCACAACCAAAAAAACACCCCAGTATTATTTGTGAGTCTGGTCTAATGTGCCTAAATTAGAAGTAAATGTATAATTAACCTTTTTTCATGATAAATTAACATTAATTTTCTTAGGATTAGTGGGAAATAGCATAATATAGGGCAGGTTTAGCATTCACAGTAACTGTCACATGGGACCTTTAACACTCTTACAGGATTAGTGCAGCCAGTGATTCATCCTGTTACCATGCACACAGAAATAGTGTGCAGCTTCTGACCATCAAAGAGGCTTTCCTAATTATCAGCTTTTACAAGTGGGCATAGAAAGATTAGAATATAAATATAAGGAAGATGGCTTCAGAGTTCTTGAGGGAGCAAGATAAAATGCACTCTTTCCCCAGCGAGTAGTTTGATTTTGAATGAAATTTTGCAGTATTGTTCAAGAACCCATCATTAGGAAGATAATTAATGAAAAGGCCTGTTGTTAGGCTTGAGTGAGTGTGGTGTCTGTATGTCTGACCCTCTCTTCTTCCTTTACAAGGGCATTTCTTCCTTGTCTTATTCATGTGAGCATTCTTTATGCAAGGAAAAAGATTAATAATTTTTGAAGAGTGGGAAAGAACTTGAAAAGCTCTGGTTGTAAGTGTATGGCTTTGATGATACTGAGAAACAGGCCAGCTCTGTTTAGGTATTGAAATACAGATTCAGTGCTTAATTTTTGGAATCAAAGATCTCAGAAGTAGAATTCTTTTGCTTAAACACTTGAACCAAAATAGGAAATGAAAATACAGATGCTTTAGAAGCATCATTCTGGTAAGTCATATTAGCTGCCAGAAACTCCTCCCCCAGCTGTGTTGTGATTCATGTTTCCCTGAAGCCTGGCACAAAAGATTGTGGTTCAGAAGTTAACAGTGGATGCAGTTTGCCCTACCTGGCGCTACAGAGCATGCACTCAGACAGCAGTTGTGGCTCAGCAGAGGTAACACGCTGAAACGTGTGTATTGGGCAACTTGATTGTAGATACGAGTCTGTAGATTTTTCAGATTGTAGATTTTTCACTCCACCTTCTTTTCTTAACTTTATCCTTTACTATAGATCTAAGAATTTATTGTCCTTAATACACCAGCCCTGACCTGCTCAGCTGGGGCACCTTTGTGCCTCCTCTGACAAATATCAAGCCCTGGAGGAGGAAATGTGGAATGTAACACCTGAGCAATCTCAGGAAGACAAAAAAATTAGCTTACACTAATATGCTTTTAATGTATCAAATACATCCTTTTACCACCAAGTGAGCTCTGGTTTGTAATGCAGAAAGAAAAATTACTGGGGGTCATGGCTCCTCTCATTATAAGGGACTGTAGATTGTTTGGGTTATAAATCCATGTTGGCCACCAGTCATCTGCATTCTCCTGGACACATTGCCTTCTGCATACAAAGTTCTTGTCCATGCAGATTTTAAGAATTTAACAGATTAGTCTGGGTTTTGTGGATGTCCTAGAAGTTTAGATGCTACCATGTAGGCTGCCATATGTCCATAAATCTCAGACATCTGGCAGTCCAGCTGGAACTGGTGTGCACATAATATCTCGTATAGCCATGCACGGCAAATACTGGTAGGAGCTGGATTCCCTGCCTCCACATGTGCTACACAGTTGACTTGTGCAGGGATATATTCTGAGCTGGACTGGTTCACTGCAAATGTACAGGAGTACCTGCAGTCTGTTTTTCTTCACACTTTTTTCTTCCCTAAACTCTGCTACAGCCTGGGTGAATTTAAATGAATAAAGTAAAAATACTGGTTTGTGTATAATAGGTTTGTGGGCTCAGGCCATTGGAGGCCATGTATTTGACTGTGGAGGGCTGGAGTTTGCAAACAGACTGTAAATTCAGGGCACCTTTTGGATCTCAGTGCAGTTTTTCTAGCTTTGCATCTTAGTAGCAGAGATCAGCATGGCAACTTCCCCCCACCCCCGCCCCCACCTTTCTCTTGCTATCCTGAATATTCATGTTTACCAGGAAAACCAAAAAGGCTGAACGTGTATGGTGTGTATTGAAAACAAGCCTTTTTGTGCTTAATAAATATTGGAGAAATTGTTCAAGAAAAAATTATCCATAGATTGTTGCTTCAGTGCTTTCAAGGACAGTTTCATCTTGGGCTATCGGCTGTAAGTGCCAGTTTCATAAAGCTGTATTTAACTTGTGCACTTAGTTTGCTTTAGAGTCAGATTTTGCATTCATGAGCAGATACAATTTGCTTATTGTTTGGAACAGTTCCTTTCCTTTTATGTAAATTCTTCATCTTCTTTTAGACGCACATACCTCTATTACACGTCAAACAAGAATCTGATCATAGGTTAAAATGTGAAACAGAAATTGAGTGTAGGTTGGGGCAGCTGGGTTCCATTGTCTTTTAAATTACAAGTTACATGTAAACCAAAAAGTGTTCAGCATATACATTCTTCTGCAGGAATGCTACAGAACTGCATCTTTCTCAACAGAGCTCTGAATTATGCACAAGGTAAAAGCTACATATAAATACGAATCCTGATAACATGAAGCTGTTTTATATGAAACCTAAATGATTGCATGAGGTTATATTGGTAATTATCTGCAAACCCATAGGCACACCTACACATAAAGTTTGGCACTGTGTCTGTGGATGTATAGGATAAAGGTCTTCATTTTCATCTTGTCGTGCCAGGGAGATGGGAGCTCTTTGTTGTAATTAAATCTTTACATAATAAAGAAGAAATTACTGTGCTCCAATCTGAAAATTCACTGTGCAGCTAAATGCTTCTCTTTGCATAGAAACTGTTCATAATTAATAATGTGTTTGATGGATTATTAGTGCCAGCCTGGATTGGCATCTGCACTTTGGACATGATGTACCTGACTGTACTAACAAGTTACAACAACATGTATCAACTACTGTAATTATCATATTGTCACTGTTTTCTACAGATGTAAAGATACATAATTCAATCTGACAAGCCCACAGATTTTATTGGAATGACCTATGATACCCTAACTTCTCATTAATATACAGCCAAATGCACAATATCAATTAAGTATAAGATGCAACCTCAGGGCTTCTTAACATTAGTAACAGTTAAAATTAATAATGCAACAGAAGTTCTTACTATTTAATTTTCCTACCATATTGAAATAAAGAACTTTGCAGTATAAAAGCTTTCTTAAAAATGTGTGTTTTAAAATAGTCAATTCTTTTTTGTGTTTTTGATTTTTACATTAGCATGGAGTAGGAGTAAATAGCATTTAAAATGAAGCCATTGTTTATTCACAAATCAAATAAGCTACCGACAGCTGCCCTAGTGGCTTCCTCATTCACTTAAATTAATGCCTAAGGCCTTGGGGTGAATAGTCTTCTGGGGAGAATGTGGGCATTTATTTTCGATTTCCATTCAATGTTGGGTCTTTTAATGCCAAATCCTATTTAATGTGCACATGTTATGTTGAACTGTGTGCAAATTTATTCTATGAACCACTTGATAGAATTCATACTATTAAAGTCACATACAATTTGTACTCGAAAAATAAGATCTTTACTTCTCTTTTGAACAAGCAGCGCACAGTTCTGACTTTATTTTAGTTTAAGATGTACACAGCATTGAGAATAAGTCCTACACAATGATGGGTACTTTTTAACTAAGCTTGAGGTTTGATGTTTTGGAGTTGTTCCAACCCCTGTCCATTTAATCAGGATTTTCCTGTGCCCTCAAGTGTTGAGACAGCGCTGTGATGGATGCAGTTCAAGAACTTGAAGGGGAGAGTAGTTTTGCTAGGTTCAAGGTGTTTTTTGTTGTTGTTGTTGGTTTTGTTTTCCCTCCTGTTAGAAACTGCTTAAATATATTTGGATCTTTACATTATTTCAGCTTTGCAAAATTAATTAGGCCCCGTGTCCACATACGGACTTTATGCCCTCTGACAAAAATGAGATGAGAAGATGTAAGAGTGGTAATGATTCTGTAACCTAGTGATGAGCCTTCTCCTGGGGAAGTGGAATACAGTTCGGCTCCAAGGGTTGCTTATGCATTTAACAGAAATAATTGAATCGGATGACCACCACTATCTCATTTTCTGTTCTGGACCCATGTTAAATGACCGCATTTTTTGCAGCACCCAGTTTATTAAGCAAGTTCAAATAAATTCCAGTAGGCTTTAAGCTTCTTAGGTCTGGCACAGAGAACATTTTCTCTGGATCTTGAGGGACTTTGTTATCAGCTAAACGGAAAGCTGCTCTGCCCATTAACGGAGAGGTTATGAACAAGTTCAGAGATTGAGCTCAGAACACAGTTTAGTAACATGAGGGTGGCATATGGCCATGACTGAAAATCCAAGGTCTGACTTCAAATTTACGGGAACATCAGGGCTGTAAATAAAGTATTTATGGACTTTTAGGTGTCTTTTGTAGCAGCTGAGTATAATTTCAGATTAAGTGCTTAGTTTCCACCTAAGAGCCAGCACAGGTATGTTTGAAACATTACTGGAATGCAGGTTCTAGATGGCTACTAACAGAAAACTGCATTTAAATTTGAGAAGGAAACCAAGGGCCAAAAATTTGATCTTCTGACAGCCCTGCAGAGGGATTGTAATTTCCTTTCTTTGCACTTTCACCAGCTTTTGTTTCAGGCCTCGGTCTAAGCCTAGATTTGACACAAACAAACTTTTAACTGCTAAATTTCTGATAGATTACAGTTTATTATGCTGATCTTTTGATTCTGCTTTCTTCCCTGGGACTGCTTAGCCTGGAAAAGAGAAGACTGAGAGGGGATCTTATTGATGTTTACAAATACCTGAAGAGTGGGGCCAGGCTCTTTTCAGTGGTGCCCTGTGATAGGACAAGAGGTAATGGTAACAAGGTGAAACACAAGGAGTTCCACCTCAACATGAGGAAAAACTTCTTCACTGGGAGAGTGACAGAGCCTGGAACTGACTGCCCAGAGAGGTTTTAGGGTCTTCTTCTCTAGAGACTTTGAAGAGACTCTTCTCGATCTGTTCCTGTGTGGCCTGCCCTGGGTGATCCTGCTCTGGCAGGGGAGTTGGACTCAGTGATCTCTGGGGGTCCCTTCCAACCCCTAGCATTTGATGATTCTATGATTCTGTCTGCAAATTCTCAGATGTGCATAACCATGCCTGGGGTTGTTTAGCCCAGAGAAGAGAAGGCTCCAGAGGGACCTTATGGCAGCCTTCCAAGGAGGCCCACAGAAAAGATGGAGAGGTGCTCTCTATCAGGACTGTAGTGACAGGACAAGCAGTAACATTTTTGGACTGAAAGAGCGTGGATTAGATTAGATACAAGGAAGAAATTCTTTGCTGTGAGGGTGGTGAGACAGTGAACAGGGCTGCCCAGAGGAGAAGTGGATCTCCTCTCACTGGAAGCATTTAAGGTAAGGTTGGAAGACACTTTGAGCAACCTGATCTAGTGGAAAGCGTCCCTGCCCATGTCAGGAGAGTTGTAACTAGATGATCTTTAAGGTCTCTTCCAACCAAAGCCGTTCTATGATTCTGTGAAGTGAAATCTGAAGTGTCCTTCTTTGGTTATTTCTCTACCTAATAAGAATTCCTATCTTTTCCCCACTCCTTCTGTCATAGGTAAATGTCATATCCCCTCCACTGTTCAGTCCTGCTTTATTTTCTGGATTTAGAAAGGAGGAGTCTCAGCCACTGTAGTATTCCTCTAGCTTCAGCTGTGCTGTGCTTTTTCCTTTAAAAAAGTGAAATCGGTGCTAACCTGTGTTCACTTCTCAGATTTCCCAATTTACAGCAGCATGAAAATGACATGACTTTTGAAAGCTTTGCATAATAACATCCCTGTTCTGACAGGAGTGTTGTCAGTTTTAAGGGGTTTTACCATGTTAGGAAGCTGTAAGTAGTAGCTGAGAGGTGGAGGTTGTGTTGTTTTCCCAGTTATTTTTTGGTTTGGGGTTTTGATTTGTGTCAAACACCTCCACCCCAGCAGCTTCAACAGGGCAATTTTACATTTGCTTTATCTGCACTTCACTTTTGGAAGGTTATCTTTGTACCCTTAAGGGATGGGGAACAATGGCCAAATTTCTCAAGCCTGCATATGTGAAGGTGTGTGTTTCAGTTCCTGTTGAGGTACTCAGATGAAAATGATTTTCAGAGTTGTCACATTTCCCCTGCTTCCAGTAACTCCGCATGAGCTCGGTTTGTTGAGTATCTCTAGAAAAAAACACTGCTTTTATTGAGAAGTATGACATGAAGTAACCTGCTGTACCATTTTGCTCTTTATGTGCTTTTTATTTTTGTAAAAGCTTATATTCTGAAAGAATTAATGGTTGCAATTCCTCTCTTGCCAAAGAGAGCTTCCAGCTCAGCCTGTAATAGCAGATTTGTCTGTACTGGCTGCAATATCAGTTATCCTTGTTTGCTTCTTTAATATTTTACCTGTGTCCAGAGAAATGGTAAAAAGTGAGCAATATACAGAAAAATTCTGTACATATAAGACAGGGGAGGAAAAAATGCTATGCATGAAAATCTTTTAAAATCTGTGTTTCATAAATCATATTTGCATTCTCAGCATGTTATATGTAAAAAAGAAATGAGTGTGGAATCTTGTTAGATACACAGTGCTTCTGCATATTACATGAGTACTTTTCTAAATGACTTCTGAGTGATCTCTTACCTGTTTGTTGTCTTCTGTTTCTGTGTTAGTTTGACGAGTGTTTACACATGCCATGTACTGCTTTCATCACCTCTCTTCCGTTACTCCATTCTAAAAAACTTCATTCTTCGAAGCTCACCTCCTTTGTACATTCATTTAAAGCCATCTTTTTCTATTCTTGAAATTGCTTTGTCAGGAATAGAGAATTGTGGAGCATGGGTTGCCAAAAGACCCTGTTACTCTAACAGAACTGATTATGGACCCCTTGCTTAGGGTGTCTGCCTTTGCAGGCATATCTTTGGTGTTTTGTAGCTGAGCTGTGAGCTGCTGTCTGCATTTGCCTGTTCGGTGGCCTGTGGGTCAAATTGTTCTGAAAAATACCCATCTGCTTGTGGTTAAAGCTGAACTTTCTCTCCTGCTCTGGAGGACAGAGCCATTTCCTTCAAGGGTTCCAGCTAGAAATATTTCCCATTTTAGTTTAAACGATGAAAGTATCAAACAGCCTTTTATGGAACAGTGAGAAAATAGAAAATACAAGTCGGTGACGCATCAATGTTTTTACACATAAAATCCATGGAATTATTCTTCTTGACTTTGAAGAAAATCAATTTAAACTTCATGGCCTTGGTCAAACAAAGTACCTGCACAACTAGTTACTGTTTCAGCCTCTGTTTTCATCCTCTTGGGAGCCTAAATACTTTAGATCTCAACATAAGAAAATTAATTATAGCTATAAATCTCAAATAAGAAGAATCTTTCTTTAAATTGAAAAGGTGTTTCCAGGATATGAAATGGCCAGTTTTAGTTGGAGCTCATTTCAGTGTCAGATCTGTGGTAGTCTGTCTGGTACAGTCCTTTCGTGGTAGTCACTCCAGTCCTGAGTATGCCTAATTGAGGCTAGACCACATGATCTGAGGTCACTTCCAGCTTGAGTTGTTCTGTAATCCCAGATAAATTCCAAAAGGAATTGGCTCAAACTCTACCTGTTCCTTGGAAGGGCATTACTTGTTCTCTGGGCTAGAGAGAGGGAGAATCTAACTCTGTTTGGTCCTTTGCCTTCTGCTCCCTAACAGGGTGGTCTCTATGGACTGTGTGGGAGGTGTGCTCGCTCTCTCGTGCTTCTTTGCTTGGGGGCTTCTCATGATATAGATCTTTATCAGTTCATTGTAGTGTGATGAAATTCGAAGTCTCAGAATGGACTGGACTACAAAAGGAATAAGAAATGTACATTAGCTCTTATCCCAACTACCCTCTCATTTGCATGCACAACTGATAAATTCCATCTTTTCTGTTGCCTGGGATATTGCTTTTCTTTTTAAATTCCTTGTTCAGGGTACATATCTATTTTCCCTTCATTGCTCTTTTATGCACCTGTTTAAACACAACACCAAGAACCCCTAGGCTTAATACACAGAAAACAAATCCTTTGTGAATTTTTAATTAACCTGTCTATATGATTTGAAACGAATAAACAAAATGTCTTGCATATATTTCCATTAACTGGCCTTTTGTATTCTCACAGATCTAAGCAAAACCTTTCTGGGAGAAGACTCAATTAGCATTTCGATCTCTGTTTCACTTGAACAGTTCAAGCATGTTTTTAAGAATGTAGACTTTTGTCTGCAGATACACACAGAATTAAAATCCAACCTAATATACCAACTAAATTAAAATTGGACAGATTACCAATACCCATTAGATGTTACCTATCGAGCATGTTTTCTCCTTGTAGCCTGACAACTTAAACTCAAAAGGGACTGCGTGTGGTGCTTACTTCTGGATGTGCCACAAGGTAATGGGTTTGTGGGTTTTTGCTTGCATGGTAGAAAATACGGACCAGGATACCACACCAAAGGAGTATGGGAGTGTATGTTAAACTTCCTTATTCCTTTATTTAATCCCTTCCAATCTGTGTACCTTTTTCTGTTTGTCCCCTTTCTGAGGACATTGCATAAAAGAAGTCTATGAAGTGAAAAGCCCATAGGCATTCTTCTTGGAAACACCTTTTTGTCAGGTAAAAATTGTCTAGTGTAGATCCATGCAGTAATAGATGGAAATGAAACTATGAATTTCTATAAGACAAACCACATAAACTGCTGGTTTAAACAGTGCTTTCCAAGAGCAGTTGTGTTCTTCCGGTAGAGTATAACACTTCATTTACTCAAGCATAAATGTTGTTTTATAATGGCAATCAGTGCCATTCATTCCACTGTCCCTGTGTACAGGTGTAAACAGATCAATTCATTTTGGTTTTTAATTCGTCTTGCATTTTCTCTGACATGTTATAATTTAAAAGCAATAGTTAAGCAAAGATGTTGCACTGTGTTATTCTAGCAGGCTGAGGGAAATAGCCTTAATTCCCAAGTTTCATATTCAAACAAAATAGTGATAAATATGGTGACAATAGAATGAACACCAGTAGTTTTTCCTACAAAAAAAAAAAAGAATTCAGCAGCATTCCTTGATTGTGGATAGCCTTTGGGTTCTACAGATAAACATCCCACATCTACTTCAGATGTTGGCAAAATGCAGATGACTAATTCTTCAGGCAGTTTATAAACCTATTTTGATAGGTGTGTCCTTGTAAATCTTCTAGCAAATCAAATGTGTGTCACACAGTGTGACCTAACACAGCTCAAAGCAAACTAGCACATGAAGAATTCGCATCTGCATTTTCAGGAGGAATTCAGTGTCTTTCTTTGTAAGTTGTCTGCCACTCTCTATCTTTTAATCTTTACCATAGTGCTAAAGATGTTTACACTAGCAGTCCTAAACACATCACCAGTGTTGTTTATAACCAATGAGCTTTTGACCTTTCCAGAAAACTACTGAGGTTAGCTCGTTTGTTTGTTTTAGGGGCTTTTAAATTCAATGTGAAGTGCACCTATGCACAAATGAATAGAGGTTGAATCTTGAGGCCCTTTACAAATGTAGAGTTCCCACTAACCTTGAATACCTTAAGAAAATGTTTTTGGAGTAAACACTTTATTGAATAAACTGAGACTTGCATTTTGCTAGACCTCTGAAAACAAAGGCTTTCTTTTACATCTGAAGTGTTCTTCAAATGCCACATCACTAAAATTACTACTGTTGTCCTTTGCTACTTTTTCGGCCACTCTCTTGGCTGGAGTGTAGTTACCACAATAAGAATCTATAAAAGCAGTACTTTGACATAGCTTTTTTTTTGGCCCAGGAGAGGCTATTGTTGTAGTAATAGCTCTAGAACTGTGTCTGAGTCTTTCAAACTCTTTGACTGGTCTTGAGCTGCTTTCCTTTTGTGAACACCGTCCCTTTTTGGCAGAGAGGACATCCATGTGAAAATCCCTGTGGGGTTACTGCTCCTTGTGGCTATCAGTATCCAACATGCAGCTGTGAAACCTGCAGCCACTCTGCTATGTAAACAGTGTTGCATAGTGATTTCAGAACACTTCAGTTTATAACCTTTCTTTGAAAACCAACTCCCTTAATGATATTTAAACGTGGATTCCAGATGTGACAGTTATATACACTCATCCTTTGGGAAATTAGCAGTGGTTTTGTTTTTGTTTTTTCTTTATTCATTACTAAGTGCCCTCTGCCATTTTTCACACTCTCCCTCCCATTGTCTCTCAGTTTCTCTGTGTACTCCATCTTGCAGCAGAGATTGCTGTAGTTTGGTACTTACCTTCTCATGAGGTAATGGAAGTACAGCATTATCAGCTTACCTTAGCAGCTGAACAATGTAAAGTCTCACTGTACTTAGCCCTAGTTACAAAATGTTGCTTTATAGCAGTACGTTGAGTTTCATGTTCCGCTGTGTAACACCTAGTATGGGTATGTGGGTGTCTCCATATGTTCATGCATTTATACACAATAAGAACATGACCTGTTAAATGTCCTTTTGGTAAAAATAATGCAATTTTTGACCAGCAAAGTTTCTTTTTTTTTTTTTTCCCCCATTCCAAGTCAAGGATGGCTTAACTGAATAGTCTTAAAAATACGTGGCAGCTGTGTAACAGTGAGTTTTGGTCATGGATGGAAATACCTTATCTTGTGTCTCGGCTACAGAGTGATTTGCCTTAGTTTTCACAGTATGTTTCTTTGAAAGTCTGTGCTAGAAAGTAACATATCATGACAAGCTGGAATATTGAATAGCATGCTAAAGGAGTTTTTTTAATAATACCATAGAAGAATATTAGTGACAAATAGGAATTCAATTAACTTCTTAGGAATTGTTGTAGGATCCAAAGGCACCAAAATAGTTTTCCCAGATGCTAATGAACTTTGAGTATCTTTGTACTATTTAGAGCATATTTCACTTATCAGGCACTCAGTTCTCTATGCCTAGTTATTTTGGGCACTGACTGGCCCCTAAGCACTGGAGCTGATATATAAAGACCCACAGAACAGACCTGATGCCACCGGACTTCTGGCAGGGCATTGCTATCTACATATGCTGTATTTTGGCTTCACAAACCTCTACCTATAGATATCCTTCCCCCAACTCCTTCCTTTCTTGAGTTCTCTCACTACAATGCACTTGTGGAAGAAGTCCATCTTTTTTGGAGGTCTATTCTATTCAGATTTCAGCTCTTTTTTCAGAAGTCATTTTGGATTGCATGCCATTGAGATTACTTCTGTGCAACGCAGTGCAAAGCTGAATCTCATCGATCTCTGTTTGCTTCGGTCTCCTTTCATCTTTTTCAATCTATACTTCAGGGAAGCACATTTTAATAATAATAAGCATCCCTTTGTTTATCAAATGAATGTAGATAGTGACCTGGCCCTCTATTAATATTTGCAATATACTTAAGGCTCAATTCAGACAAATTTATGTTACCTGCCTAGTAAATTAAGATCCTATAATGAAAGAATTAATCATTCATAATTGTTATTGACATATGCCTTTTTGCTTTCAAAGAGAACACATTAAAATAATACCAAATAAAAACCAGTATGCATAAGAATATCAAAAGTCTATGTATGGCTAATTATCTACTGGTCCATACTGCTCTCTCTCTCTATATATATTTTCTAAACTGCACATTGGTCATTGATTTTTAATCCACTTAAAATTATAACTCTTGCAGCAAAGTAGACTTAAAGTAGTCTTGTCATGCTGTGTGATCTTGTGTATTGATGGTTTATGGATCATTTTTTGACCACTGACAAGTGAAGTGTTCAGCCTTTCAAGTTTGTTTCCTAGAGAAATGTCATGGCCATTTTAAGAAGAAAGGACTTAACTAGGGTAAGAACTCATTTAAACTGTCCATGTTTGAACAAAATTAACCTTGGCTTCCTCTGTAAATTTTACTGGGATGTCTGTCAGACTGGAAACGTGACATTGACTGATGAATCACTAACTGGATGAAAGTATAAGTTTCAGATTTACTTGGGACATCATTCAAGACTGGTTGGGAATTTTTCTTTAAAATGCATGAAAAAGATTTCTTAACAATGTATAAAGTTACCTTAAAAACGTCATTAGAATTTGTATTTTTGGGACCAACAAAAGAGTAATTCTTTTAATACTGCTGGCAACAATGCATAGGTCTGTGTATTTGCAGTGTGAGCTAAGACCTTAGGATATATCAAAATCTTGCATGGAAGGATGTTGTTATGATTAAGAAATTACTGCAGGACCTGAATTCTGCTCATGATATTTCTTCAATCCCTTGTGAATACACAGAGTTCATAAGTGGTCTGACCAAGTCATAAATAATTGTTCCGTGCTTAGATTCCATAGCTATAAATCGGAACTACAGTGTTGCCCCTATGAGATATTAGGAAGGTAAATGAAAAATTCATTGCTATTTTGTGGTAGTAGGAAGAAACATGTAATGATAAAGAATCCCAGAATTACTCAATCATCAAATATAAAAATCTATGTTTAGATCTGTTGAACTCTAATTTGCCTGTTTCAAATCAAATGCAAACCAGATTTTGCAGAAATCCGTAATGAAATCTCATCTTCACCTTGCTGGATTTCATCAATCTTGGGGTTTTTTTCAGTAGTATGAGTCAAGAGATGATTTAATTTTACTGTAAAACAGCTGTGGATAATGGGACAAAATAATCCCAGAAAGATTCCAAAACTCCATGACCCTATGCTGAAACCTGACAGCATTTGGGAGGTGCTTTGTGGGGTGAGCAGGCAGGATGTATAGCATGCAAAGCAGCCACTCTCTGCAGCAGCCTTCCAACTGCAGGAAGTATTTAGTGTACCAACATGATGTGAGCCGAATTGGTTTTAACTGACACAGTTCTTTCGTACTGTGACTTGAGATGACTGGATTTATTAGAAGTCTTGCTTTATGCCTTTCTGTGTTTGCCAAAGACAGAATAGGCCCCCTTTCTGCCCCCAAGAGAAGACATTTATATAGATGTCCTCTTTCTCAATCTCTCACTGTCTTCTGGGGCATCTCCTGTACCCTGGTAGCCACATGCTTCCTCTCTGTATTAATGTTCTCTGTCATCCTCAGGAGTGTGGAAAATCTCATTCCTTCCATCAGTTAATTTTTTAAAACTCTGTGAGTAGAAACAGATGAAATTACTAATTTTTGGCAGGCAAGTGGATTCCTTGTTTTTGTAAGCTTTGTGCATCTCTTAGATCATCTTAACTTTTACCAGATCCTATTCAAGCTCTAATTTCTACTTTTAAGCCTCAATTGCTCTCATTCTCCCCTACATACATATTCTCCCCAAACTGCCTCTCCCATTGTTATCACATCATTAAGTTTTGCTTTTTGTCTTGTTCTTTTACAGTGCCCTTTCCCTAAGCTGTCTCCTCTGCCTCCAAAGTTTTCATTTTTATCCTCTAAACTCTTGTGTCGTAACTTGCTTGTCATCTTTTGTTTGCATCTCCAAGGAACAAAACTTACCCAACTGTATGTTTAGTAAAAATCTATGTTAAAAAAGGGACCTGTATGTATAATTATATAGAAGTTTTTTTCAAAGTAGATTTACTAGGTGGGGTTTTTCTATTTTCTTTTCTAATTGATCCAGATGTCGTATAACCAGACAAGGCGTTACGACTCGTGCTCCTATGTTTCTGAGTTAGTACTGTTTGGAGGAAAGAAGAATGATGTAAGATTTTAAAGAAAAAACATAAGATAGTCAAAGAAAAATATTTGATAAATTCTTAGCAAAATGAAAAAAAAAAAATCATTTAAATCTATAACATAATTATAACTTACCCTAATGACCTGTAATTTCCTTCTTCTGAAAAGTGGCCCCATTATATTAATCAAATTGACATTGTTGTGATATATTACACTCATTAAAAGGGTGATTCTTTTATTCTAGTTAGTTTACAATTCAGTATCCATGCCTTATATCTAGTGACAGTACTGTAGAGAAAATAAGAATTTTGTGGGTTTTTTGTTTTGGTTGAGCCAAACCCAGCTTTTGTTAAGGTCTGGCATTAATATCCTACTGTATTGTTTCAACAGCTAAAATGATCAGTTTTTTAATAAGACATGTAACAGTGCATACTACAAAGTATTTAAAATATATTTAATAGTACTAGATCAAGAACTAGTTTGTTTCATTGTCTGTTGCTTGTTTTCAGCTATTGTCCTGGAAATCGGTTTGAATAAATGTTTCTTTCTTTCTGTGGTCCAGATTCATAAACCAGAGTTGATCTTTATAGCCATTTGTTTTTACCAACTCAATAAAGCTTGCTAGATCTGTCCACATAAGTAATTCAGGTATGTATCCAGGATGATTACTGTGCCATGCAATACCCATGCCATCTTACACTCAGGCAGCCCAGCTTTAAATATTTCACAAGGGCAGTAGCTGAACTGTTACTGAATTGAGAAGTTTAACTCATTTATTGCTTTCAAAACAGCAGATTTGTCCATTTGTTATTTCTGTGACTGAAAACATGACTTAATAAATGTATTACTGAAAATTAAGCATGATTAGGGCAAGTTTTTAGAAGTGTTTCTGGTGATATTTTTGTCCACTTTTTCCTCTAAAAAGGAAAAAAAAATCATAATGTTCAGATATAATCTCTCTTTTTTGGCATCTTATGATTTATGCATATATTGGCAATTTAAGACTAGACAGATTTCTTCAGTGAATCAGAACATATGTCTGTCAGTCCCTGTCTGATGACAGCCAATAAGTACCTTTTTTCTATCTTTTCCCCTCCATTAAACTCCACTGCAGCAAGATAGGTGTGTATGTGGCATGGTATCAGTGAATTTGCTGTTAGTACAGGTAGAGGGAAGACATGAAATGGTAATTAAGAACTAAGTCTTGAATTCTGCTTATAAAGTCATTTGTGTTTGAGTAGAGTCTCCTCCATGGGTGCTAGAACAAACTTCTTTTCCAAATTAATATCTAGATTTCTGTTATGCATTATTTATGCAAAGAAAATAAATATCACCTTGACTACTTCTGTGTGAGGGTTAAACAGCTGTGATTAGAGTTCTTGTTCTGTGTTGGTCTCTTCTGAAGTTGGGAGAAGACTATGAACTGAAACAGAACTTGACATCTTTCATCGAAGCAACAAAATTTCTCTCTTTTTTTGAGTAATTGCAAGCAGAGAATATAGTTCATTGTATATGCCAATTATATTGAGTGTTGTACCCTCAGCATTTGTGGGAAACTCCTAGACTGGAAGTTTACAGTAAATGTACACCATTTGCTGCACAGTGACACTGGAGTGTTGAAAGCGATTCCTTCAAAAGGTATTATCTTCTGTCATTCTTTGTAAGAATGATGAAGATGATCCACATATGAATCATGTTTACTACACAGTGTTCAAGAGCCATTTGGGAAGCAGGTACCATTCTGGCAGTCTGTACGCAAACGAGGAGTAGAAGATAAACCCTATCCTGATGAATTTACAAAGTAAATCACTAGGATAGCCAGAGGGTCAAAGAATGCAAGGAGCAAAGGGTGTGATAACTGCAAACACTGTTTTATGTCTGTGATTGATTTAGTTTTATTAAACCTGCACGTTAGTGAAGACTTGTTTTCTCTCTTAAATGTCCACTATAAGTATGTTTAATCAAGGAAAACGGAAGTAGAATGAAAAGATAAGTGTGTCTGACATTGATAGAAATCCTGTTTCTCAAGAAATTGTTCAGGAACAGTTCATCCATGTAAAAATATGATCCTTGTAAGACTGCCAAGGTCATCGAGGCCTGTGGTGATCTGATGAGTAAATGCTGGTCACGCCTGGAGGCAGCTTTAGCTTCTGAACTCAATTCTTCAAAAAATGTAAAACAGTTTTACAGAAAAGAATGTTTGTCATTAGCCTGTCAAGGCCATTTCCTCCTTGGTTTTCCTGGTGCCCTTTTCAAGAACTGTATAGCTCTGCATGTACCTGTCAGCTGTCCTAGATATATACAAATGGCAGAAGTGCTGGTACTGGTTTGCATTCTGCCATTTGGGAGGTAGCTCAGCTGCCACATGGGATGGGAAGATGTACATACATAGCCCTTTTTAATGGCAGGTCACTGGAAGTTTTTCATACCAGTCTATTGTGGTTGGTATGCCCATACTAATGGTTACTCCCAGTAGATTACAGCAGTGTGATCACCTTCATGAGATATGCCATCCTGATACCTGAATGAAAACATATGGTAGTTCAGGATATTCCTATATTCATGTAGACACAGGTCAAAGTCTTTAATGAGAACAATTCTAGGCTATTAGAAAGATTAATCATTCCATTACTGGTCCTCCACCATCCCTGCTGATTTGCCATTATATGCAAATTCCCCAAATACTTGGTGCAACTTCACTACTGTTTCTGGCCCAGACACTCTAGGGTGGAGGCAAATAGTTCATAATGTTGTGTTCACCACAACTTCTGGAAAACCTTACTACACTTTAGTGCGAGTGTGTCTTCATTCTATAGTATACCTTGATGTTTGAATTTGCACGTGATTTAACATCCCTTTGGCATTCATATTTTCTTTGATCCCCTTGCTTATTAAAAAATGCAAATCTAAATTGTATTTTATTAATGTGAATCTTTGTGCTAAAGCTGTGGGGGGTTAAAATCCCAGCTTTGGTAATATATTTGGATTCTTAATGTGCAAAGTGCAAAAAGAGCTAGACTTTCTGCAGGCCATATTTTCTAATCAACTGTTATGAAAAAGATTTTTATTGTGCTTCTGTTTCTTGCTCTCATGGAATTTACAGAAATAAAAAAAGTAATGACTTCATTGTTAAACAAAAAATATTTTTGACCATGGATAGAGATCCTTATTAATCTTCTGCAATTTCTCAAAATTGACAATGAGGAATCCTGACTAAAAATATAGAAAAATACATATTTTAAATACATGAAAGCCTTTTAGCTGGTTGATTTGTAGTAAATAGTAATTTTTTGTCATGGACCTAGGGCCTCAATTTTGTAGTGGCAAACAGTGGTCACTCATTTTTCCAGTTAAATATAGTAGCTCTTAGGTACTGAGTACATCCTTTCACTATAAAAAAAGCAAATGCTGTAAAATTACTGATGCATTTAAGGCCATTAAATTGTTCCTTACATTTCCTTTTTGCACAACTTGACCTATCCCTTTGCCCTGGTAAAAGCTTTCTCTGCATGTTTAATGGTTTTTTTCTTAGCGTTACTGCTTGTTTTCTGCATTGCTTCTTGGGCATCTGTGTAACTTTTTGTGAATTTGGGTGGGTCATTGCAACTTAGGATTCTGCATTGCATAAAAATATTATAGCAAATGTAAAGCATCTATGAGAATGGTTAAAAGAAAGGAGGAAGATATGAAACATTAGTTGTTCTAGTGCCATGTTAGATCTTCGGAACTTACTTTGTAGCAAGCTTTACATACAAATTGAGCTTTTCCAGAAGCAGTGCAATCATTAATGAGTTTACAGAAATACTTGGATAAAGGCAAACTGAAAAAGTTGACTGTTTATTTTTTTTACAGAAATGCAAAAATCGCCTTGGAATTATACTTAGGAAATAGGGAAACTTTATGGAAATTGTCTGTTGAAGCAGCTAATCCTTGCATTGTTTCAGCAGTAGCTGCAATTTTAGGACATGCAGTTCTGCAGTAAACTGTTGATTATTATAAACTGTGATTCCTTTATTTTCCCCTTCCTGCTCTTACTGCTTCAGAAGCCTGAGGATCCAGCTATGGAATTGAGATGGCATGGTCTACCATAATGTGGAGGGAATACCCTGTTATTGAGCTGACGCTAAGCTCTAACTCAGAGGAGAAGGGAACTCTTGTAAGAGCCATTATCTAACATAGCAGTAGCTCTATCCCAATACTTTAATTTGCCTTGAAAAGGATAACTGATTAGGGAGGGACAAAGTGCTTCATCCAGGAACTAGATCTCCTTTGTTTACAGCAGGGCTTTTCATAGTTTTGCACTCGGGAGATCATTTAATGGCTATGGCCTTCATGCAAAGGCTATAGATTACATTTGATTTGACACAGTATTCCCTGATACCATCTCTTTTCATCTCCTTATAACTCAGGGGCTGTATGCTGAGCAGACTGATGCTTCTTTCAGGAGCCCTTCAGAAACGGAAACTGGTGCTCCTGGCACTGTCCCTTCACTTGTTTCGTGTGATTTTATAGATTAATAAGAAATGCTAAGAGAGTGGATTTGGTGCTTCCCAGGCTCTGACTGACTGACAGCACTGCAGGGACAGGGCTTTGGGGTGCTGATTAGCTCCTCTAGTCCAGTTGTTTTCACTACTTTCCTAAACAGATAGAAGAGGCTGTATTATCTTTTAAGGCTCAACAAATCATCTGGTTTTGTTGAGGACAGATGCTGTGAAAAAGTCTCTTGCTGATCTGACTGTAAAGCATACTTTGTGGAAGTTCTTGCCTTGCTGGAGCTACAGCAATGTAGCACTGGGGATAATGACTCAAGTACTGTCTTTGCTGTGGGCAGTGAGTGATCTTATTTGTGCTGTCTGGCTTCCCGTTGTTGAGACTCAATCTGGATTTGCTGTGTTTCTTCAGCTGTGTCACATTGTTTATAGCAGTAGCCTCAGCCACTGTTGTCCTAGCTTAAATAGTTTGCCCATATATTGACCAGAAGAGAGATTGAGAGAGATTCCAGCTTCCTGCTCAGGAAAACAGGATGGAAGGTCAGCAGTTTCATGCATTTGAGATTCAATAGATCCCTGTGTTATTCCTCATGGTGGGCAGATAAAAGTTTAAGAGAATGATGGGGCAACTGGTGTTGTGTAGGTCATCGTGATCTGGTGGCTTTCTTGTCTCATTTGAATAAGGACACTTTGTTTATAACTTGGGCTTTGAAGCTTTAGAGATGTGAGTGCACATTGGAAGATCCTGCTTTTGCCAGAGGTGGCTTTAGTTAATTTGAATAGAAAGGCTGTCCATTAATGAGCTTGGTCATAAATGAAAACGGTAATAAAGTTGTAGCTAACTTGCTCTGTTTCAGAGCCTGATTTATCAGAATGCTTGTATTTCTCTGGGCCAGTGTCATGAGAGAAAATCACCACAAATCTGGTATAACTTCTTAGTTAGGGTGAAAGTTTGTTTTCCTTCTCCAGAGTTTATTCCTTGATGATCCTTGATGTATGTATTGGAGGTGAAAAGACAGATTTTGACTTTGAAAATTAACTATACTGATAAAATATAATATAAAAAGTATTCAACATAATTTGGCAAGTGGTTTAGGAAGGCAGTTTTGAGGTCTTTGACCTGTAACGTGGTATTGTATGTTATAACATGACATGGCACCAAAAAAAAAGTTAGGGAGCTAAATTTCCTTTTTAGTATCAAGTTAAATTGTGTCTTGAATAGAAAGGAAGAAAACCATGCAAGAAATGTTACGGATTTTTCTGATAGCCTGAAAATACTCAAGAAGCCTGGTGAAATTCACTTTAGAGTACTTAAACAAGCTGAAGCTGTTGCTATACCATTAGCAATGATCTTTGAGAATTTGTGGAAGAAAGAGGGGATCCCAGGGGGCTGGGGAAAAAATAACATAGTACCTACCTTATTTAAAAAAAAGAAGTTAAATATCTATATATCTGCAGATACACCATCAATAAAATAAATGTAGGGAAAAGGCCCAGGGAATTATGATCCAGTTCCCATACTCAGTGCTTGGAAGGATGATAGAATAGGGTATTAAAAAAATTGATTTAAAAGCATCCAGGGGATGTAAGGTGATGAGGAGGGTCAGTGTGCATTCATTAAGAACAAATGTCAAAGCAGTCTAATATCCTTTGTGACAGGGTAATTGTCAATTGCTCTGAATTGTAGTATGTGATGCTGAGGTTAGATATTAGGGAAAAGAAATCTAACCTTAAGAATAACGAGGCACTGTATGTTATGGCCTGGAGGCTGTAGCATTCCCTTTGCTGGGAGATGTAGAAAGATATTTTGCAAAGGATAGGCTTAGTTTGGCTTGCCACTGGAGGATGAACCAGATAGTCAGTACAGTTCCTTCAAGCCTTGAATTTTCCTGATCTTGTTAAGATTTCACAGCACAATACAGGTTCTGAACTGCTTGGTAAAATACTTAACAGTGGGACTTTCCTGAATTTATTCATTAATGTTTGCAATAGGAAGGCACACCACACTTTTTTCTGCTCTTTCCTATGGAATTAACTGAAGGGTTTTTTTCTCACTGATTTACATACACTGTGTGAGTGTACATTGTAGTCTTGGGTAGATAACTTTCATCTGCAAGCAGTTTTTCAGGTTCAGTTATATATTTGTGTGGTGGCTCACCACACGCAGGCCGGGGTATTACTTTCAAAGATGTCTTTAAATCAGCAAACCTCTGTGTCCTTATGGAGCCTGTTGGGTGACACTGAGACGAGTGTCACTGTAAGAGCTCTGGCTGTATGGATCAGATTATAAGATCATTTACTGGTTTAATCCAATTTTAACCCGATTTAAAAAAAAAAAAAAAAAGATAAGAAACCCACCTCTGTTTGTACTATACATGTAATTTTGTCCAGCATTTGAACAGGTGGCCCCAAAGTACAAAAATACTGTGTCACAGATTCCCACAGGTGGGAGTTTTGCTTTCACATCCTTTCTTTATGCATTCTACAATAGCATAAAAAACATAAACTTTATCCATTGTATGCAGCTAAAATAGAAACCCAAATTTTGCTTTGATCTTGACACAGTTACCTCATTCTTCTTGTAAAATAATGAGTGAATGTACCCCATTTGGCCTAAAGGAATTGATCTATATCCAGTTAATTTGTGAATAAATATGGGTTTTGGCTATTGATGTTTCTTGATTCACACAAAGTGGTTATATTAATACTGAAACATTATTAATCAATAGGTAGCTCTTTAAAAATACATCACTAAGACTAGCCAATTACCTTTAAGTATATATCAAAGGCGACAGAGCAATTGGACTTACACTCATAGTCCATTAGAGATTTCCAAACATTTTAATTATAAATATATTTTCTCTTCAGTGAAACTTACTCATTGTGGCCACAAAAAAAAAAAAAAAAAAAAAAAATCCCAAACTGATTCTTCAGTTTTTAGGTTTTTGTTTTCATTTAGGAAAGTACAAAAAGATGCTTGAATTTGTCTTAGTTTCTTGAATTGGAAGTAAATAAACTGTGCATTATCTCATAGTATTTTTAAGATAGTCTACTCTGTCAGGTCACAAAAGTAAGCTATAAAGACACATTATGTCATTGAATATGAATAGTTCTGTTTGGTTCATAACACCAATGAACACTATTAACTTTCGGTGAAATTGCATTATTTCCCCCTCTACCAAAGGGAAGACCAAAAGCATATGCTCTATTTGTGAATTATGTTCTTTATTCAAAGAATAGAGGCTGTAATTTTTGGAAGCATACATTGGCCTTGTTACTCCTTGCTGAAAGTTTAAATACCTGTTTAAAATATAAAACCAATTCTGACCTATTTATGGAGTCACTACTGATAACTTCTGTTTTAAGAAAGGAATGTGTTGGCTGGTATTGCATTGTGTTTACAATCAGATGAGAAAGTGTGTATTTTCCTTTGAGATCATCATACCATTCTTCATATAAATTTCCTTATTTACGTCAACTATTTCCCTTCTGGCTCATGTCCCTCCACAATTACCCAGCATAAGCATTTTATGGAGAATGGCACGAGGTGTAGCTGATTGTCATTCAACGCAAGTGAAATCTTTAGGTGAACATTAGTCACTCTTTTAGACATGTTAGCTCAAAGTGGAAGCAGTCAATTACAGAGTAGAGGCTTTATGGCTACATTATTACCATCATACTATTAGGTTTTCGGCAGTAGCATTCTGTTTGATCGATCCGTGCCAAGACATTGATGGATAGTTTTGTTCTTCAAATGTCAAATATGGGGGACTTCTGTACTTTATTTATTTACTAGTGCAGTACTATACTGTGGATATCTCTCCTTTCCATGTCGTTCTAGCTTTAACAGCTAATCATGATTCTTGTTATTTGAAGTTTTGGTGTTGATTTCAATGAAGTTTTTAATCTTTATTCCTCATGCTCTTGAATTACAGAGGAAGTATAACTATTGTATTGGATGTACACTTAATCGGACGTGTGAAAGTTCCACACTTATATGAGGGCCTTGGAGAGGAAGAGCTGCTGTGAATTGAGAAATATATTTGCATGCTGGTATCCAGTGTGCAGTGAATTTCAAGATTCTGTTTTCTCCTTAATGCTCCTATGTGTTGTGCTTATTTGGGGGGAGTTGAGCTCTTTATTATTTTATATCTCTCATACATCCCAATAACTTCAGAACATCACTACCTTCAAGATGCAGGTTTAGGTCAGGTCACAGGCTTTAATATGAGTATTATTTTAAAAAATAGATGTATTTATAAGTATATTAAAAAGTAAAAATACAGCTATTGACACTAATCAATAGGTGTATAAGCAAACTCTATTCTGTTTTTAATGTGCATAAAGAAGTATGTAAATACAAAGAAAGAGCAAATATACAGAGGGTGCTGTGAATCTCTTATCTCCAACAGAATGGAGAAGAAACTCCTCATCAGCCCACCTGTGAAGGGCGTTAAATACTTTAACCTTATGCCAGGACGTTCCTAACAGTGTTACTGAATCAATTTTTAAAGAAAAAGAGTAGACAGAAATGGGAAACTGAAACTTAGCGAAGTTTTCTGCTCAGTTTGGTTAAACATCCAGGTTTGCAGACAGAAATTAGCAATACAAATGCTCCACACCCATCCTACATCCATGGCTTCAGTGACACAGAAAGTCAGAGCAACTGTTGTAGCCAAGAGCTATGTTTATGCAAGTAGGTTCTGGGAGTTCCAGTCGCCTTGTTACCCCATCATATTGTGTGACCAGTGGACTGTTTTAAGTGCCAGAGGAGTGAATCCACCACTGTACAATTATTGTGCACTATGCAACTATCGTGCATGGTATAACTGCTGTCTCTGCAATGCTGTACTGGCTGTACCTGCAATGAAGAGAATAATATTGTTAATTCAAACCCATCCCTTTAGGTCAATACTACACAAGTGTTCCAGCTGAATGTGAGTTGGAATGTCAGTCTCATGGTTTGAATTCCTGGCAGTAGTAACACTTTTAACCTAATCAGCAGTGTTAATGTTGAGAAATTTAAAAACAAAAAAAGTGATTTAGGTAAATGTTACAGTTTTGATTACAAGAGTATTATACAGTCTTAGTTCATCTCTTATCCACATCCCTCCAGTGCCTCTTGGACAGTGTTACTGGTTCTGGATAGGTATAATTCCCCACTCCAGAACTGGCTGCAATTCAGTAGTATGCATGCTTGTGAAGTGACTGAATAAAATAGACTATTTAAATGTAAATAGTGTTGTCATTTTACTGAGTGAGGATCACTTCTCACTAATTAGGAGGACATTCATTTTACTTCAGTGTTTGAACATTGCAATAATTAAGTTTAGTGTTCTTTCAGTTGTTTTTACTTTACACCTATGTACATGTGCATTCACTTATTTGCATTCATGTACACTAATTAAAAAGCCAGTGCATTCCATATATATTGTAGAGTTGAAAATGGAACCAAGGAGAGTGTAAGCTAATGTCCAGTTCATAATAGCACTTAATCAAATGTTTAGTTGTTTGAAAACGGGTTTAAAGCACAGGCTGAATTAGGGCATAAAACCTGGATCCAGAGTTTATTGAACCTTGATCCTGAGTTTACTAAAGCAAGTGGAAGTCAAAATACTGTGTTCAGTGGATTGATGACTGGACACTAAATAACACACAGCTGAGGCATGGGGCAGCATCTCAAAAAAGATATGCAAGTACTATGTAGGTAACAAGGAATTAAAAATAATTTGATTTTTCTGACAGCCTTTTGCCAGGAAGAACTACATTTTTACATTTTGAAATTAAAAAAAAAAAGATAAATTAGGTTTTTATAAGAGATAAGTAAAGGTAAAACAGACTAGCTCAGGGAGAGGGATCAGCAGAGAACAAGGGAAAGACCAGAACACTGAAGAGAAAACAGAAGGCAGCTTTCTGTCTATTGCCACATGGCATATGTGGCAGAAGTGGAAAAGAAAAGTCATTTAAACAGTCAGCATCTGTCTAATTATTAGTATGGTCTAGTTTATTAAATAACATAATTATCTCAAGTTAATAAACCCCCATGTTGCATGTAGGTAAGTGACATAGATCTTACACAGCTGTGTTACTTTCATTTTGTACTGCTTTATCTTCTGGACACACACTAGGATAGTGACCATCATAATCATTATTAAATCTCTAAGTCAGTATCATTTAAGTTATTTATTTCCAAAGTATCTTATTTCCCTTGTTCCATTAAGTGCACCTGCCTCGACACACAAATCTCCTTGATCATTGGCTTTTGAAGTCTCAGCAATGAGACTTAAGATGAAGTGAGCAGCAGCACAAACTGTGGCTCACATAAGCTTCCTGAAGCTGATCCACAGCAAATCCATGAAAAGCCAAGAGTTACCAGTGCTACTCTCTTCCCATTGTAGTGAATTTATTTGTATTCAACTGGATTGCACTGAGACCAACTGATAGAGAAAAGACAAACAGCTGGTGGTGGGTTAATGGAATGAGTCTTGTATTGTTTGGTAGATAGGCCAGATAACTGCCCCAAATGGTTTTCACTAGCAGCAGGGAAAGGGGGGTTATTTGGTGCCTCCACAGCTGCTGTGACTTTTGCTGTTCTTTGACTCTATTGCTCTCTCTGCTGCCATGATGGCAACCTTCACCCCACCCCTACTGCTGCTGTCACTAATTGAGCATCTGCCCCTTTTCTGTTACTTCTGCTTTCACTGTGATTTTACTCTCATCTTTTACTTCTGCTTATGTACTTCTGTCATGACTACAGAGACAACTGTGACTACCTGACAGGAGTTCCAGGAGAGCTTCAGAGAAGGTAGAGCCTTCCTCTTGCTATGCTGGAGAGAGTTTCTTTAACCCACTCTGCTTTGAAAAGTTTTCTGATTTATCCATCAGCTGTGTTTGTGAGCCTCAGTTCACAGTCACTTCACCAGCCCTCTGTCCTCTCTTAATTTCCCTTCTGAAAGAGTAATACTGTAGAATAAGCGGGATCATTTTTCTACTAAGGTTTTGTATACTTTGACTTTTTTTTTTTCCAGGTTATAGCCATCAGGAGCAAGCTGCTGTCATAGATAAGCTAATATATACTCCTGAAGTAGACAGTCAGTGTGTGTAAACCATCCCTACATACACTGGTATTGCTTGAGGCTGGAGTAAGCTATGCTTCAGCAACTCTTGCATTAACAGGTTTTGTCTGTCTGTAGCGATCTCCTGAGTACAACTCGTACAGAAACTCATGGTTGATCAGGTGTTTTTTTGTAATCTCGATTTCTTTTTTTCAAATCTGCAAATAAATATCATAAGATTAGACATCTAGAAAACATGTTATGAAGAAAGAATTAATAGATCAGGAAGGACTGGCTTAAAAGAGTAGAGCAATTGGAGAATTGACAATCCTCAAAAAGTTAAAAAGCCATTGCAAAGAGGAAAGAAGTAAAGTTAGGAATGAAACAGGGAAAAATTATGTTGCAGGAAATGATAGATTAGATATCAGGAATAAAAAAATAATGGGATGCATAGGGACTACTGAGAGGCTATGAAGTTACTAAAAAGCAGATTAGAGCATAGATCTGGCAGATAATTAAGGAGACTACATACAGGAGACTGTATAAAAAGACTTGCTAGAGTCAGTGTAAATTGTTCTTCTGTCCACCGAACGAGTCATCTCTACTGTAGAAGGCAGTCAGGCCTGATTTCACCTTGGTAACTTCACACTGTTTTTCATCACCTTCTTGTCCTTTCTATGCATGGATATGGCTTCAAGGAGGGCTTGCTCAATAATCATCCCTGCAACTGAGGTTAGGCTGACACACCTGTTATTCCCTGTATCCTTCTGCTTGCCCTTCTTGAAGATACTTGTGACATTTGCTTTACTGCAGCCATCAGGAAGTTCCTTTGGTTGCCAAAAGCTGTGAAGAGGAGATTGGCTGCACAGTGGCATTTGCCAGATCCCTCAGCACTTTTGCATGCATACTCCCTGGTCCTCTGGACCTGGGTATGTCTAAACCAGAATCAGTCAGGATCTATTCTGGCTATAGCTGGCCTGCTGTGGGGCAGAAGGATGGGTTATTTTGGAAAATCCCTTCCAAACTTTATCATGTATGAGGTCTTGTATTTCTAGAATATCTTTCCTGTTGTGACAAGCTCTCCTTCTTGACAACTCTGCTTTCCCTGCACACCAAAGTGTGCCCAGATAAGGAGCACAGAGAAGTTCCTGGGTTCCTCCATTGTGCACTTATTCATCCCATGAGGTAAACGGAGGTCCCAGTTAGATTTTGGAGCAAGAGTTTTAATATCTTATGAAAAGAGTTGCTGTGGGTTATGTACACCTCTTATTAAAAAACAAACAAACAAAACAACAACAACAACAAAACAAACAAACAAAAACCACAAAAAAACCCAAACCAACCCAAAACAACCAACTTAAAGTCCTACTGGTTAATTTTTGCTTATACACCATTTTCTGAGTTTCTACTTGTGCTTTGTCCATGGAAAAATTCGATGTGATGCCCAAATTTGGACATACAGATTTACATTTTTGTTCCTTGTGTTGGAGTTGTGCCCATTTGTAGGTACAGTTACAGTATTAGTTAAGGATTTTCTGAGCCCTTTTCCTGTTGTGCCAGGCGGGATTCATGTTCTCACCTTTGATGTCTTCCCCTTTGTTTCACCTGTTACTCTTTCTTTTGATGTGGAGAAAAAGTGTGGTTACATATGTGCAAATGTACCAGGTTTTTTTTTTTCTTTATTCTAACACTTGCAATGTGTTCACTTCCCCCATTTCAACAGCTTTATTGCTTAGTGAAAATGAAAAAAAAGTAAAACTGAAAAATACAGCTTTATTGACAAATTCAAAATACTAAACCTTAAAACAAACCCTATGTTTACATTTTATTGCATGCATTGCTGAGACTGAAATAGCAAAAGGTACAAAAAAGTAATAGTTATGAACTTAATAGTTTGCATAGTCAAAAGTATATAGTTAGTTTATTAAAATGGTCTAAAAATGTTTGTATGTTTTGCTTGTGCCTTTGTGAAGGTTCATTTCCTTTTAGTGTCTTTCCTTCTTCCATCAGACTTACTGTTTGTATCACACTGAGCTCAGATACCTTAGAATCAGCCTTAAATTGGGCAAAAACATCTGGATTATTTCTCATACTTACTAGTAAATATATAAGTAGCTTTCTTGCAAAATGAGACATGAAGCCAAATACTATTGAAGCGTTCTATGTATATATACACATGTGCATACAAATGTGTCTGTATGCATATATGTGAGATGGATCGAGGCCATTTTAAAGTAAAATTAACTCCTCTGTTTGATTCACCAATGTAAAGATGGCAGATTCTCACGTTGAAGTTCGTTTCGACAGCTGGAAGCTAGTGTGATTAGAAAAAATACTATATTCAGAGCCAAAAACCTTTCCTTGTCATGGTTATTTCAGGTTTTGATGCCATAGCTAAGAGCATATCTGGCCCCTTCTTCTGTGTAACTGGCATGACTTCAGGAATAAAGCAGTTGTTAGTGAGCAGAGAAAGGACTCTGGAATTTCCTGCACTCCCGCTGTGTAGATTCAAATGCTAAGTTTAAATAATGGATGAAGCTAAGATTATTATAATTGATCATTGTATGATTTATATGTTGTAATTATAACTAGGCTGAGAAAGAATTTTCAAAAGCTGGTTTCCTGGTAGCCAGAGCCATTAAATAACAGTGTGCTGCCAAAACAAAAATTAGGTGGGAACATAGCCACAGAGTTCAGAATGTCTGTCCTCCACCTGATTTATAACTATCCTTATGATGACAGTATGAGTGGTATTTTCTTATTAGGAACAGTAAGAGGTGTTTTAATTGTTTTTCTTATCTTTAGAACAGAACTCTGCATTGTTTCAGGATTAGTCAAGCATAATAACTGGAAAACTGCAAAAATCTAATGTATAACAAAACTAAAAGGTGCAAGAGGTTGAAAAGGTTAATTAAAAGTGTAATGATCGCATTTACTGAGACAGTCCAATTAATCACTTTATTCCAGTGGTCATGTGATCCAGAAACCACTGCTACAGATAACTGATTTCTTGTGCTGACATACATGGTCTGCGTTCATTAAAATGTGTCTTTTTTTCTAGAAATGAAAATGTAACTTTTTATTTTAAGGTGCTTTCCTGTATTTGAAAATATTTTATAATAGCAGCTGATGTTTAACCCTGTATCCTCACATAAGAATTTCTCCAGCTATACTCCCTCTGAACAGTATGGGAGCATTACCCCCTTGATACTTGTAGTTTTACAGCCCCAGGGGAGGTTTGCTTACAGCTTAATGGGCTTGTAGGTATAGAAGAAATAAAGCACTGGAAATACATCACTGTGTAATGTGATCTCTCTGAAACAGAGTATGTGACCAACAAAGTGAATTCTCAAGTGTCAACAAGCACATCTAAATGTAATTTTTACCACGTCAACTGGAAAAAGGCAAAAAGAACCTTGAAGGATCAATTACAAGGGTCATAACCTTGTATTATCTGATTTGCTATAATATTCACACAAGCTTTATTGGAATGGAACATAAATTTGAAAAATAGTGAGATTAGAAAGGATTGCAATGCTAGAGCAAAGAGCTAGGAGCTTTCTCCTGGTTTATTTTGCTGGGGCAGCACTTTAGAGGGAGCCCATTATAAGAAGGAGAATAGTAGTTATGTTAACACGGTAATTAATCAAGTCTGAGGAAAAGAGGAAACAAGTTGTGAATTCAATTCTGCAGTAATAAAAAGAAATGCTGAAAGTTGCCCTGTAAATTGGCATGACTTTGGTAAACAGTCCCTCACTGTGTCTTGAGAACTTGCATGCAGTAAATCACTTCTCATGGCAACCATGTAGGCTGAATATTTTCACAGGTTTATTCTGTATTTCTGCCTGTGCTAGTTCCTTCTCAATTCTGCTGGCTTAGTATTTAGCTAATGATAAAATACCAAACTGTGTAACATCAGAGCATATGCAATAACACATTTTCACTTTGAATATACTAAGGGGAAATTAATTAGAAGAACTCAGCTGAAACTGTGGCTGTGGCTTTCCATATCACAAAACCAGTCTCTGATTCAGTACAGAGAATGAATAGTATATGAAATGACTGAGGGCACTCCCTCAGAAAAAAATAATTCTGTACATGGTCCCAGCCATGCATAATCTGTCCCTAATGTTAGTGCAGGGTAAATATATTAAAATGGCCTTTACACCCTTAAACTCTGTAGGGTAGAACTGAAATCAGTGGTGCTGTAATGTGAAAAACGGTAACTGGATCAGTTTGCAACAATTGGAAGTTTCTTTGGTTAGCAGCCTCTGGTTTTATTCGTACATTTTTGCGTTCTATGTGAGATACCTTGGACAGAAGTAAAAGTAGCATTAAAGAACCAAATTCTTAAACTTACACTATTGAAAATTCAGAATAACTCTAGTGAATAAAGTGGCTTTAACTATGCTGGCATGAATATAATGCAAAACTGCTGCCCTTAGTGACACATGGAAAATTAGGGACCCT
This sequence comes from Megaceryle maxima, assembly GCA_024605025.1. Lineage (NCBI taxonomy): Eukaryota > Metazoa > Chordata > Aves > Coraciiformes > Cerylidae > Megaceryle > Megaceryle maxima. The sequence continues at coordinate 35,961 of JANHGN010010919.1, forward strand.
GGCATAACCTTTCATTAGATTTGTAGCAGAAATAAAGGGTGATAGATCAGGATATTTGTGTGAGTGAAGACAGAAAGAATTTCAAGATCAGAGCACAGTCTTGTTAACACTGGGGAGCTGAGCTTCCTCTCCCTCCCTGCTCCTGTGGAGAAAAGATTTAAACCAGTTCATTGTAGTGTTGTAAGACTTTCCCTTACATAATCTGTAAGTCAAGCAGATGTCCCTCAGCCAATCCACAGGGCTCAGCCACCTCTCAGTTTTCTGCTTAGCCTTTCTTTTATCACCTAGAAATCAGAAACCCCTGCTTCTAGGGGATAGCCAAAATCCTTAGCAAGATGCTCAGAATCCTTGTAAAGTGCACAGGGAATACTGTGTAAAAAACCCCACCAAAACCCAACCCAACAAGCACACACACACACAGGTCAAACACAGTAAAAAAACCCTGCACAGTAAATATCTAGATGGACCACAAGAAATACAGAAACTAAGACTTGTTGGAAGACTTTGGACCTGAAGAGACAGATTCACAGCCTCAGGCAGCTGAATCTGTCTACATAGCAGTGTATATGCTCCTGGGAGTAGAGAGGCACTCTTCTTTTAATGGGCACCTATCAGAAGATGTCATGGTGCTTTAGTCATTAAATCAGTGCTCAGAATAGCCTTTGAGGAAGTGGGATGCCTTTGCTCTCTGCTCTTCTTTATGGGTTTTCACAAAGCCTAGGAGATTGCCCTGTGGATTAGGCAGTAGTTTAGTTTGGAAAGAAATGGGAAGCTGGGATATAGAAAGGGTTATGTTTTTTAGAAGGGATTAGGAGAGCAGGAGATCATTCCTCTGCAGACTTAGAATTAACGGAGACATCCTCAGAGAGAGAATCCTGGTTTCCAGTCATTGCTCTTGTAAGAGAAATAACTCTCTTCCTTGAGTGCAGGCCAAAACCTAGCATTCTGCCTCCCAAGGAGAGCTCTCATCTTTGGGCTGAAGTATCTCATGTTGTCTCTTGTGTTTTGCAATTGGACTATTTCCTGTGCAGCTTCTTGAGAACACTCTACAGTGAGGTGGTTTGAGAATCCTTCTGGGAAATAAGAAGAGCATTTCTGACTCTCCCAGTCAAGGAAGGCATAGAACCAAAGTTTTCTAGATCCTGACTGATGATTCACCAGTGGAAGGAATCCCATAAAAACAAAGGCCAGAATGTTCTGAAAAATATTTTGTGCGTAGCAGTTGTGCATAACATGGTAGCTGAGTGATGAATGCTTGCAAATCACATCTCTTGATTCATAGAAAGCAATGTAAATGTTCTTGATCTCTATAGGGCTTGGACAGGAGACAGTCTTTAACTCCTCAGGTAGATTTATGAAATTCAGCATTCATTCAGAGATTCACTCAGAAAAGAGTTCTGTATGGATGTGGAGTTCGTGTTACCAAAGACTTATGTGACTCACCAAAAATATAAAATGATCCAGCTTTGGTCTCAGGAACCTAAAATCTCAGTTTAAGAAGTTTTGTTTGTTTAGGTCCTTTTATTGCTCTAGCCCTGAATGTGCCCTTCTGCACACAGGAGTCAGTCTCAACATCCTTGTCACCTGGTGTACCTACTGCTGTCATCTATTGTAATTGCAACATGCATATTTTTGTAGTTAGTAGTACTCTGACAGACCTGGGTACAGCTGCTAATATATTTGCTTTATTTTTTAAAAGGAAAACACCTGCTTATCCTGATCATGGGAAAGGTTTGAAGTAGGTCTGACTGTTCTCTAAAGGTTGAATAGAAGACAGTTAGAATAACATGAGCTTGTATGTGTATCTGTCTCATGATTTCTCAGGGATGACTTGTTTTTTCTCTGCCATTTTGAGTTAGAAATAATTTGTCCATTACAATGGTAGCTTATTTGAATCCATTAAGCTGCAGATGACAGTATATCCCATGCTTTCCTTATTTTTTTAATCTGTTCTTCTTCCAAGGCAGAAGTAATTTGGTGAACACCACAGCAGCACTTTTGTTATAATAGGATCATAGTTCTCCTCTTTATCCTGCTCAGGTTTTGGTTTCTAGATGCCATATTCTGCATCTGCATTGAAGTAGACCCATACCTGTGTGGTCACCTCTGTCATTTTGTAGTTTTGTCTTCCATCACATTAATATTTACTGCTCTCTTGACAGCACTCCCTTCACTAAAAAACTGTGAAAACCTACTAATGCTAATTACATGCAAATAATAGTGGTAATTTTAATGGCAACCTCAGTAAATTCCTTTTTATGTACTGTAAGAAAATTGAAAACTAAATGTCCCTTTTGGTGTTTAATAAGAATCTTACAGGACAAGTAATAGTCCTTTTACTCCTTACATCTAGTGGAAGCATGAATAGGAAGCTACCAATACCCACTGAGAATCCCTTCTTGTGCACCATGGGGTTAACAGGAGTTGAGGAGATAGCCAAAGGCTCAGTAAGTACAGAAATGAAATAGCAATGGAATTGCAAGGAAGATGAAAGATTAAGGTGAAGAGACTGTGAAAGAGGGTGAAGCATAAGGAAGATCGCATAGGGCAGAGGAAGCCCTATTAAAACTTTAGAAACATCTCTGGATAAAAGCCTGGAGCCTTTGGCTGGCTTCTCTCTGCTGTTGTATGGGAGCTTGAGTCCAGAATGGTTGCAGCTGTAACAATATTGGGCCAGGATGGGGAGGCTTCAGGAGATACCAAATACCAACCTGGTAACACCTCATACTATAATAGAAGTTCTGTTTTTTCATCAGTAAAATTTATCAGAAAAACCTCACCTTGCATGTACGTGTTAGATGTGCAGTAGAAGAGCTGTGAGCTGGTGATCCCTGTAGAGGTCAGTCAGTATCAGTAAGCAGTTATTGCTGCTCCAGAGTTTTTTGCACATGGTGTACAGCAAATTGCCTGGCAGGAGGATGTTTTTAAGCATGCATACTCTGTGGATGTTGGGAGCTGCTGCTTTCCCACCAAGGCAGCAGCTTCTGGCACTGTGATCTGCCATCACTCTGCATCAGGGTATCACCCATAGCAGTGAAGCGACGCACAGCTACCGGTGACTTCAGCTGGGAGGCAGCATCCTGGTGTTTGCTGATCTGCTCTGTTGGCCCTTTGCTGTGGGTGGGAACCAGTGCCTGGCAAACAGGCATGAGGCATCACTTATCACCTGCCTGGAAGGAACTTACCTCGGAGTCTCTAGTGATTTGGCAGGAGTGGAGAGCTGCATGGTTTGTCAGAGCTTTCCAAAATGGGCCCAAGGCAAAGCAGACTTGGGAGAGAGGAAGCTGTGTGTGAGGAAGTGGTGTTGGGAAGCAGTAGTTACTTGTCCCAGACTGCTGCTCTGCCTGCCTTCAATCCATATCCAAGTGCCCCAAAAGCAAGGAGAACTGAAAAGGGATCTCCTTACACAGACCTTTCCCAAAGGTTGCTGGCAAGAAAAGTAGCTCTGGATTAGATCCATTTGCTCTTAATATAGTCAGTACCTATTAAAAGCCAAACTCCTGCCTGTCTTAATAATTTAAGCTTTGCAGAATAGAAGCTGGGTGAAATTTTGTATTACTGCTCTGTAAGTAATCCTCAGAAACACTCTCAGTATTGCTGTTTATAGTTACCACTGGATTTAGGAATAATTCAAATAAAGCATTAAGTGTGTACAGGATTGTAAATCTTGCATTAAAACATGATTTAAAAGCTTGGGAGAAGGTGCCATTAATGAGTTGGTTTAGACAGTCCTGTTTAATACAAATGCAGTTGGTGCCTATCTCTTATGTGCTGTATGTTAGGCTTGGTTATAAAAGGTAGAAGTCGTTTGTGTAATGTGATGATAACTATGCCAGAAACAATAGCTAGAGATGTGTGTATGAAAATGGAAAAAGGCAAGTGATAAGTCACAGCCAGTTGTAGTTCTAGGAAAACAAAACAAAACAAAACAAACAAACAAACAAAAAACACCAAAAGACGTGATCCATGTTCAAAGTTGACATGTAGAGGAAGGCAAGTCTTGGGTGGATATAAATTGCGTGAAACAGATGAATGAGCATAACCATCGTTTATGAACAATTTGCACCTAATTCATATTTCATCCAAGATAACTTTCAGTGCTGTTTGTGTGGTCAGTGAATTGGCTTGTGTGCTGTTTTTTAAAAAGATTGATTAATTCATCCCTTCTGATTTTTGAAGTGTTCATATTCACAGTGTTTTTAAATTCTCTATCAGCATTCACTACATTTTAGACCCTTAATGGAAAACATGTGCATGGTTATCAGCAAAGAGGTGCTTTATTACATTCAGTTTTCTTTTAAAGAATGCTTTCTAATATATCATACAGTAAGCTAATGTCTGTTTGTATTGAAATGCACCATTCAGAGCTCTGCCACAGAATCTTGTTTTAAGGAGTGGAATTCAGCAGTTGACTCTGAGGCACAAATAACCATGTAATTACTCTGCAATCACATAGTAATTAGCATGTGTTATTCATATATTACATAATTATATGCCCTGCAGATTACATAGTAATTATATTTGTACTAAACATATAATTCTGTATACTGTATTAAAAAAAAAAAAAAGAGTTCATAGTTAAGATTATAGTTGTATGATAATGTAATACAATTTTTTATATAAAAAAATGTTAAAATTTTATGAGAGGGTTGTATTCTGAATATCTCTTCTGCATCTGGTGTTGCTTAAACTGTGGTAGGCTACTATTACAAGAAATGCTTGATTCCCTTATAGTCAAACGTTGCATGTTTCTAATTTTGTAATTTGTGAAGAAGCAAAAAGTTGCAGTTTATTGTGCAACAAACTGGGATTAGGAAGGATTTGGAGTGTGAACGTCGAATGTATACAAAGTTTAAGTGTACAAACCCACTGAGACTATCACTAGAATGAAAAACAAATCTAATGCTACTTATTCTTTGCATTATTTCTGGGTAAGTAATATACATGGTAAGATACATGGGTTAGTAGCAGGTGATACATTTGTATAATGTGAAGTGTGTGCTAGCAGCAGGGCCCATCTTGGGCACATACAGTTCAGGCAACTGTAGTACCTCAGCACAGAACGTCAGCCAAGCTTCATCCTCTATTTCTGCCATGGAAAAAGATAGAAGGTTGAAGAAGTTGATGATCTGGGGAGGCAAAGTGGTAGGAGAATGCTGAAGAGCGGCACTGATTTGTAGAAGGTCCTTGAACTGAAATTTTGTGAAAAGGTGGAAGATCTAGAAAAAAAAGCTTTTTTCAAGAGGAACTTAGAGCTTTAGCCTGTTTGATTGCTTTGGCTAGACCTCCCTAAGAGGTTGCTGCAGAGTTTTAGATATTTGCAAAATGTTCTTTTCATCTTGAAAATTCTGTAGTAATGGGAAGTTAATGTATTTTCTTGGATCTCTGATGTTAGCATTCCTAATATCATAAGCAGTATTACGATTATTCTTAATTGAATTTTGCATTCTAATGCCAGTTTCCTTCATTTTCAAGCAAAGCATATATTGCATTTTAATATCTGAAGTATGTATTGCAAAATTAAATGTGTGATTATAGTCTTAACTTTTATCTGCATTAAATTTTGTTCTATAATTTCTTGCAGCGTGTGTGCATGTGTGTGAGAGACATACTCCTTTTAAAATATTTCTTTCCCAGTCACTTGTTAATTCTATAACAGGTTCTTCAAAGCTTGTAAACTTCCTAAAGCTTCCAAGGTTCAGGTGGCATCTATCGATCTTATAAAAGTGTCTTTAAGCATGGAGCTTGCAGACATTGTGGGTGGCCTTAGGGACCTCACAGTGGTGGGGCTGCACCTGCTTTCCTTTCTGTCTGGGTGGTCTGTTTTCATACCTCAAAAACTGTAGGAACAGGCATGTGACTTTTTACATTCTGCAGAGGACACAAATTAAATTTAAATGTTCTTAACTAGAACCTAGTGTAGACACTGAATGTAATTTATACTGTTCAAGGAAAAAAAGTCAGAGCTGTACAAAACCAGAGTTAGGAGCCCACATTCCCACTGTGTTTTTGTGTGATGGGCCAAACATCATATCCCTTCCAGTTTTCCAGTGTTTTTCATAGCTTTTTAGTGAGGCCAAGTCACCCAATATTCATCCTGCATGTCTGCTACAAAGAAGATGAAGTACAGCCTGCCTGGTGTAATCGTCATTGATTTCCCAGCATTCTGACCTTAACACATGCCTGTACTCTTGGTCACTCATTAAACCATTACCCTAAGAAACATAAGAACCAGTCACAGTTTCTGGCACTGAAAGTGTTGTGTGTAACAAATAAATAATCAGGATCTCATTAACAGTGACATAAACACAAACTTCAAACCACAATATAAATGTGACGCATTTCTTACTGCTGTTGTGTTGTTTTTTCTAGTGGAGCCAGTACTTTCAAAGGGGAACAATTGCTTGGATGCAGCAAAAGCTTGTAACCTAAATGATACCTGCAAGAGGTTCAGATCTGCTTACATAACCCCCTGCACCAGCAGCACGTCTAATGAAATCTGTAACAAGCGGAAGTGTCATAAGGCCCTCCGGCTATTTTTTGACAAAGTTCCCCCAAAGCACAGCTACGGGATGCTCTTCTGCTCCTGTCGAGACGTAGCCTGTACAGAAAGGAGACGGCAGACTATTGTTCCTGTGTGTTCATATGAGGACAGGGAGAAACCAAACTGCCTGAATTTACAAGAATCCTGCAAGAAGAATTACATCTGCAGGTAAGATAGCACATGGCAGGGGAGTGATTAATGAGGTACCAGAGACAACTTTTTGGTACTGCTGGATTTGCCAGGACTAAGGGTCAGAATATTGAGTAGGGAGAATGATGAGTCAGGAAAAAAAGCAAATGCCTTTGACATCCTTAACAGAATAACAAAAGCCTGCATCTGGTTATGGTGTGTACCTTTTCCAGAACTGTTTGTGGCTACTCCCTCGTGTTATGGAGGAATCTTTAAACCCCTAGTTTAATTTTTAGAGAGTTTTGTTGGAAACATTTGCATTAGGTGTCTCTATAAAATGATGTCTCAGGATTATTTTTATGTCTCATTAGTGACCAAGTGAAAATAGAATTATTCATTATAATGGGATTTACTTTCATTATATGCTTACATGTGAGCACCAATAACTGTGAATACGAGCCACATGTTGGACTTTATAAATGGTTACAATACACAGACTACCAGTGGGTCTTTTCTTGGAGAAAAAAAAAATAAAAATCCACTTTTCTTGAAAGAAGAAGTCCACGAATGTAGACTGGATCCCACTATCTTCATCGAGCTGTTTTAGCCTTGGAATTTTCTTAGCTCCCCTCTCCTGCTAAGAGTGCTGGGCTGATACAACTGGAGGGTCATTGATTCACTGACCTAATTCCCAGCCTCTTTCCCTTGTGTTCAGCCTGGAGAGTGCTCTGTGCTGCCTCACAGGACAAACTAGGTCCTGTCGCTTTCATTGAGTTCCCTGCTGGTTGTTATACAACGCTTATTTAGAGGCATACAGGATCTCCTCTGCCCTTAGGAAATGCTTTATTCCTACTTAGCATTGTATATTTTTATATTAGAATGTTGTTGTGCTAATGTCATGTTTATTAAGTTATGACAAAGAATCTTGCTCATTTCTAAAGTGTAAATTCTTTGTAGATTATCCAGTTCTGTGAATTAGCAAGCAAAGAAATAAATACTATTGTAAAATGTCAAAGACACTGAAGATATGATATAAATCTTAATAAGCACTTACATGTGCCTGGTAAAATATTTACTTTGAAGTTTATTTATGATCTTCAGTGATAATCTTAAGTGTTTAGCTGTAGCAGCTCAGACATGCTGAGTGTTGCTCAAAGGTGAGGAGAGCAATGCCCTACTCTCAATGGCTGAGGGGAAATCTGGAGCCAGTTTCCTGCTAACCTAAATTAGATCAAATTTAAATCAGAGCAGGGTTCTCTTTTTGGTCCAGTGAGTTGCATTCAGCACCTTCACAGCTGATGGTACTGCTGTTTGTGAAAGCTGGATACATGTGGTCTCAGAACCTCCTGTTTTCCATTTCCATGTTGTGCTGTTAGTCTTTTAGCTTACATTCATTGCCTTCCCTATACACGGGCCCTGTTAATTAGTATAGTTACAGTATCTTTTACTGTGTTTTCTGCCAAACTTCAGTGTGTTACAATGCCAATGAAATGGGAGAGAGAATTTTATAAGGGAGACTTATTCCTAGTCTTCCCGGGCTGCAGTGTTCAGGAATTACTTAGTTAAATTAATGCCATTACTTCTCTTATGACTGTTCTTCTTTGGTCAGCTTCGATCTAATGTTGTCTCAGCAGCTAAGTTTTTAATGGTATTTTGTTTAATTTGCCTTCATGAGTCTGGTGTTACACTTTCTTCATTGCAATGCTGCAGAGAAAAGCTTGGTGAAATCTCTGTTACCATTGCAATTTTGCAGGCAGCAATGGGGTAAAAATGGTTTTCATTACAGATTCTTCATGTGGCTTCTTTTGATTTAAAACACCACAATTTGAAAGCTTGGACTCATACAAAGCTCGTCAAGACCTGTCTGTGAGAGTGAGGGGCAGCACTGGTACAAGGGAACATGTGGGCAACTGCCTGCAGGATCTAGGGCAGAGTCAGTGAGTGCAGCACTTAGATCCTATGCCTGGAGGTAAAGCAAGCTTCATGTGTTGTTGAGAGTCATCTCACGTAGCCCCTCTTGGGCTGTCTAAACTGCTATTGTATTTAATACCTTCCCTCACTTCTGTCAAGGAGAGGAGGAATTGTCAGCAGAGCTATTCCAGACTATCCATAATATGGCAAAAGACATTTTGTTTCTATGACTTGTTGTGCGCTTAGAGGGAGCTGATGTGATTTGTTCCCTTTGTCCTGCAAGAAAGCAAGGATTTCGGCAGGGGAGGAAGTGATGGGGAGATCTCCTCCCTGCTATTGAAAGTATTGGCACTGATAAACATCAGTCTAAATACTAATTCCAGATATGTTTAGAATGATTAAAAGCAGTAGTCAAGTAGGCATATAATTCTAGCTCTGATAACTTCTATTTAATTTTGATATCAGAAAGAGTATCTAAATGGGAGAATAATTTGAGAATATGTCCTGCCTACTGTGAAACCTGAGTAATTTAGAAAAACTATTATTTGTGTGCCTGTTGTATCTATTAAAGCATCTTCTTAACACTAGTTAAGACAAGGGGACATTTCTAAAGCAATTCTGAAAGTACACTCGCAAGCAGTTTATGAATGCTGCTTACTCAGAAATGCAAGATTTGAATCTGCCCGTACTCTCTATAATACATCAGCTGGGCCTGTGCAAACTAGTATGTAAACATTTAGTTTTGGGTGCTCTTTAAAAACTTCATCCTGGATGTATGTATCACTGAATCTTGTTTTGAAACAGAGTTAAGAGCAGGGAAGCAATCTGACCAAACTGCAGGTACCGCTAACTGAGATGGCAGTTCATTTTGCTTATTTTTATTCATTAATATATCTGTTATATAACATAAACTCTTGATCAAGAGAAAAAGAGACCAGAAATGTCAGGAAATGCAAATACGTTCTAATTTATGTAAACAGTCCTAATTTTTCACCTTCATCAGAGTACAGAATGGTTTGCTTGCATTATCATTTTTCTGCTGCCTCTACTTGTATCCTAGTCCATATCCAGCTTTGAAATTGATTGGAGTTGCTCAGGCATGCCTGTGAGTGCTCACAGAAAAGAGAAGAAAAAAGAAAAGGAAAAGAAAAAAAGGAAGAAAAGAGAAGGAAAAAAAAAGAGGAAAAAAAAGAAAAGAAGGGAAAGGGGAAGGAAAGGGGAAGGAAAGGGGAAGGAAAGGGGAAGGAAAGGGAGAGGAGAGGAGAGGAGAGGAGAGGAGAGGAGAGGAGAGGAGAGGAGAGGAGAGGAGAGGAGAGGAGAGGAGAAAAAAGCAAAAAAAGCCATGGGAGTTCATTTTTGTTAGGAACATAAACAAAGCTTCTAAGCAAACTCAATATACTGTCAAAAACCAGTGATTTTGTCCTGGAATAGCTCAAGCCTGGGAGGAACCACCAATTAAACTTCAGAAAGTTGACTGGCGTGTTTTAAATATATCGTTCTGCTGTAAATGGAGGACAGTGTGCATCATTTTTACCACTATCACATTTGACAGTATTTACAATACTGTTACAATACTTTATGGGTCATCTACCTAAAAATACAGTAAATATGTTTTTCACACCATGTATCCAGATTGCTAAATCTTTATAAATGTGCTTTCATCGGTGTGTTCTTACCTCTTGATCAGTTTCTGGTCACCTATCCTATCAATTTAATTTTGTTGCCTAGTTTTTTTGCAACCACTCATTCAATTCTGTATGAAAGCTGTCTGCTTCTACAGGTATAATAACACTGTGTGAAGATATGCAAACATTTTCATCAGTGCATAAAAGAGTTCATACACAGTAAAAACTAGAACAAAAGCTCATCTGCTTGCTATGTTTCCTGAAAACATAAGAAACTTGCCAAGAGGTGAATTCTTCTTCTTTATATTCTGTTGAATATTTTTAGTGATAATTTACCATGGTAAAGGCATGTGCAAATCTGCAAATCCTTTATACCAATACCTGTCTTTAAAGTGGCTTCTCTGCATAAGACTTCTGGGCTGTTCCTGCAACATGTACCATTGCTGACTGCAAACTATACACCTCATGAGTAAGATTTGCCAGAGGAGAGGGTGGTTATACAGTGTAGGAAGTCTGTGATGAGGTGTTACAAATGTGCAGTCAGCTTTTTCTATTATGGGGGGGGGGGGGGGGGGGTGCAGCCACGCACTTGTGTTGGGGGGGGGGATTTTGTCTTTATGTAGT
>JANHGN010010919.1:47139-97533 GCA_024605025.1 Megaceryle maxima
GGGGGGGGGGCAGAGCCCAGCACCTTGTGTTAGGAGGGAGTCTTCTGCAATTATAGCATTAACAAGTAGCAGGGAGGAGTGCACTAAAGGGTTGTGTAGGGGGTGAGGGAAGAGGGGAAGAAAAAAATACGTACTTTTCCTTAAATTTTCTGTTCCTTAGACTTATCTTTCATTTTTCTCACATTCCCCCCCTTCCTTTTTACTCATGCCTCTTCCCCTTGCTTAGTTTCCGTTGATCTCCTGTTTCCAGATTTCATTACTGACTTTCACTGCCTCTCCAATGCATTTGAATGCTCTCTGTTATGGCCACTTACAGTCCTTCCTAACTTGCTCCTCTGCATGTTGTTCTTTTCCTCCCTTGATATCCTGCCACAGTCCAGTGATCTTCTGTAATTCAGAAAATGAGGGGGAAAACATAGGTGCTACCTCCCTTTCTGAGCCTATATTGGTTACAATTCAGTTGGCCAGCTGCTAAGCCTGACTGCTCAGTCTTAAGACTGGCTCTAGCTTTATGTGTTAAAAGGACATTTGGTGGATATTTTCATGAAGGACACAGTAACATTATACAGTTCTGTGTAACGGAGCTGGATTTACAACCCTCTGGGGTATTTTTATCAGTTTGGCACTCAAAGCTGTCTGGCAGCTCCTTGAAATGATTGTTTTGCTGTGGCTATGCAAAACAACATAGTTTTTTTTAATGCTGTTAAGGACATTAAAATGGACACTCTTGATTTCTAGAGACGTGTAGGATATGCCTATATTGTATGTTTGGAGACGGAGTCAGGGGAGAGGGTGAAAAACCTCGTGTGCTGCCTGACTTACCCTGCACTAGATGTAGGATGTCTGCAGTGTAATAGGTTTAGCCTGGGCTCAGGCTACCTGCACATCCTGCCTGCTCTGTCTGTGCATGACATCAGGAAAGCTTCTGTGTCTGCAAAATACCAAGTGTGATAGGAAAAAATCTCAAGCTACCTTTTGGCCCATATACTGCAGCATGCCTACAAGTTCACCTCATATCTGTAAGCATAGCCTGAATTTGAAGAAGAATGGTTTTTATATGTCTGTGTAAGTGTATGCATATATGTATATATTGCTAGAGGTACCATATTTATATAAGTGAAACAAACAGCAGGTATTATTAATTAATTTGAATTAATTAATAATGAGGAGTGATCACAGTTCAGAAAATTCAAAAAATGGCATCTGGGAGGAGGTGGAACTCAAGTTGGTGTGCTCTGCAAAGGAAACATGATGGTCTAGTGGAATATGTGGGGGGAGATTACTTGCCTGGAAAAAAACTATTAATGCAGTCTTTGCAAAATAAGCAAAAAACCCTTTCAAGTCAAGGCAAAGTAAAGGCAGAAAATGCTGCAATATTGTATTATTTTTTTCCCTCTTGTCATTGTACATGATTCATTACACTGATGTATTTTGTTAGCAAAGTAAAAAATAATATTACTTCCCCCCCCGCCCCCATAAGCAAAGGTAATTTTAAATGTCTTCCCTCTGAATAGAATTCCAAATGAATCACAGAGTTCCACCTTAAAACATCTTCATAAGTCCCTTTGGAATACAAAAATCAGAACACCCAGCAAAACAAGACTGCTTTGTCCCTTTTAAAGTGTAGATGGATCGCATTCTGCAGTGCCAGGATCTGCTTGGCCAGTCCTCATTTATACTCCTCTGTTCTGCTTAAGAGGGTCTTGAAGATTAAAAGCTTGCTGGGTGACTGACAGTTCTCTGAAAGAAGCAAAGACAGAAGAATACAGTAATTAGAAAAATGGCTCGGCTTTATTCCCGCACCCAATTTTCACATAGCTTTGTGCTTTAACAACGAAGAGAGCCTCATGCACAGGGGTGTTATGCTCCAAGAAGCAGTAACTAGACAGTATCTTTAGACAGAGGTCCCTTGCCTGGCAAGCTTGAATCTCTACAAGTAGCATCCCTCAGTCAGCTAGAACCTCTGCTGATTCCTGAATCCGAGTCTCCGTGAAAAGGCAGCATAATTCGATTGTGCCCATTATCTTAAAACACATGGTGAGAACTGTTTGATTCAGATGACATCGGTTTTGCATGGTGTAGCTTTGCAGTATTCCTGGTGTGGCTGAAGTCCTACTACTCCTTTCTGATTATTTTTAAGAACAAACCATGGCACTGAATGTTCGTTATTACCTGTCTAAAGGGTTGAAAGAAAGAAAGAGGGAATACTGTATGTGTGTGTGAACATACAGCGATCACAAAATAAACTTAAATACAAATTATTAGAATTTTATAGCCTGTATTTAGATACTGTGCCTTCCGTGTCAGTCTCTTTTTAGCCAAAAGGATCCAGTGGGCTGAAGTAATCAGAGCCTTTAGTTTCTTTAGTAATCAGAAACTTTAGTTCTAAGAACTTCATGCCATTTGTATCATCCAGATGTGGTCCTTCATGTCTGTGTATCATTTTGTCTGAAAAGGCTTGTTTTGTTATTCTAAGTGAGAAAGGAGAACTGCCTGTGTAATGTAATATAATATAGGAAGGAAAACTACAGCCAGAAATGGGGTTACAGCAGGGCAAATGTGACCTGGTTTGTTCATTTATCACAGGGGAAAGATTAACTACATATCTTAATGAAGCAGTTCCACCAATGTTTAGTCAAAAATATTGAAATCCAGGGAAGTTAGATTTGGCATTAAACTTTAATAGACAGCTAAATTTGGAGCTACTCATGTTCTTACAGATAAACAAGCACTTAATTGCTTTGCTGGGTGGGGTTCTAGTAAGACTACTGCTACCACTGATTTGTTGAATTGTTAGCTGAGAGATTTTTGTAGAGAGTGGAAGTTTAGCATCCACCAGTTTGCATGAGTAGTTTCCACCCACTAATCTGTTAAATCAGGCAAAGTAAAGTTTCTTGATCCCTTTTAATGTACACCCAGTCATATTCGGCTAACTTGGTGTTTCTGGGGCAAAAAAAGAAAAGGTGCATACATCACACAATAGCTTTTTCTTTAATAAATCAAAATGTTTTCTCATTTACCCCAAACCATGTATATGCTACAGGCAAGAAGCTGCTGTATGTTTAATGTGAATAACAGAGCTGTTACATCAAGTCCATTCCCACTGTGCTTCTTCTGACATCAGTGACTTCAGTGGATTTATTCCAGGCATGAATTTGGTTATTCCTGTTCTGTGTAGGTAAATCTTCAGGCAGTGCTAATTAAAAGAATGTCAACTGATTTTACCATTCCATTATGCTGGACTTTTTAAAGGTTATTTATATCATTCTACATCAGGCCTCAGTGAGAGAATATTTCTGGTGGCAGTTCATCTATTAAAATAGCTGCAAGAAAATGTAAGCACTGGAACTAAAAATAAAACTTTGTTTCTCAACAGAGCAAGTGACAGCCACATACATATTTTCAAATTTTAGCATTTTAATGTTTACTGAATAGAAATTGCATTGCTTTCATTATGTTTTAAGCACTACCATGTTACAGATGGCATAACTACTGTTAAGTGGAAGCCAGATGTAAATGTACCAGTATCTGGAAAGAGTTCTCGGCAGTAGTGGTGGTTGTTTCCTATGCTTTGATTATCTGCTGGCTTTAAAACAAGTGACACAGAAAAAGTTTTCTGGTGTGTGTTTATTGTTGAATATAGATTTTCTGTGAGAGCTGACTGTGACCCTTGCCTAAGATTATTAATAGATGACCTTACATTCACATATTTGTGCTTGCACTATAAACCATTACAGCAAGCTTTTCTATTCTAAAGCACATATGACTAAGACCTCTGTTAAATTAAATCTTGACCGTTTCATTTCAATGTTCAGTTCACTTTCCTTTGCTCCAATTCAAGCATAATTTAGAGTGGTCGTCCTCTCAGTTACGATGCTCCCTTTTCTAACTGGGCATTGTGAAATGCTGGAAATACGTCTCACTAACTGGCCATCATTCAACATTCCAAAATATTCTTCAGAATGGACAGTGTCTTTCAGAGCCACTTCTGTAAACATCTGGATGTATCACAAGCTGTCAGCTCTCAGCTTCAGTGGCCGTGTTCAGCTTTTTTTGACAGTGGAGATAAAAAACCCTCTTAAGAGAGCCACATCATCCTTAACTGGTAAAAATGGTTTGTTTCCCAGTCTTACACTACAAATCAGTGCTTTCTGTACTAGCATTATACATCCATATCTCATCTAAAAGCAACTAAAACATATTCCGTAAGTTCAGTGCTGTATTGGCTTGTTAGTAGCAGAACTTTTTGGCCTGCTGTTTGTTGGGCCTTTTTTTGCAAATGGAAAAAAAATGCTTCATAACAGAGACTAATCTGCTTCTATCTGCTGTAGTTCTGATTTCATACTTGTTGTCTTACTCTTGAAGTCAAAAGAGGTTTTGGAGTAGCTTTTGGATGAGTTTCAGCTATGCTGGCTGTCTGTAGACCCTGAACGATTGAGTACAAAGACCCACTAGGCAGCTTTTTGTCAGCCAGGTCTCTGACAAGGGGACATGAAGCTGTTCCCTTTAGGAATGCCACCACACATACCACAGTGCCACCGAGGGATTTTCCTATGCAAAAAGCATCCCTACATTACCTTAGGAAACCTGATGACCTGCTAGCATCTATTAGCATCTGCTAATAGAAATGTTTCTTATAAAGGGAGATCTTGTATTCAAATTTTTACCTTATTTTCTGTCTCCAAACTCCACAGCAGTTTCATGCTCGAGCCAATAATATTCAATTATAGTTTATTCAAGTGGTTACAGACAATATTACTGTCACAGATGTCTTTCTCAGGTACTTGGAACGACACCCTTTCCGTGTGCACTCACAATATAGTTGTTAATAAACACCTAAGCATCCAGTGGTACACTCAAGGACTTGCAGTGGCACTAATTTCTTTGCTTGCTTTTGAGAGTGACAATGATTTTCTTAGGTTTCCAGCCTGTAATTCAAAGACACTCTTGTCTGCTCAGCTAATGAAGTGAGAACAACTGTCTGTCTAATGCATGAGTTCTTTCCTGAGTAACACGCTACCAAGAGACACTATAAGGCTTGGACATCTTTAAACGTGACAGTCATTTAAATTTAGAAGCTTCAAATTAAGCAGCATAAGGAAATGAAATGAAATAAAACTACACAAATTCACAGTACTTGGAAAGTAGCTAGTGGATTTGTTCCCGTTACTGGAGAGCTTTAGTACAGAGACAGGTAGACTAAATAGAAATCTTACCAGCATCCTCTGATGAAAATCACAGACTGACAGTTCAGCCTATCATTTTGTAGAAGATTCTCAGAGAAGTGTTTTCTTTGCAGCTGAGAAGACAGAAACACATTATGCATGCTTAGAGTCAATACAAGGAAACAGAGCCCCACAAAACACATTTAATATAGGTTTGATTTCCTGTGGAATGCTTTCCAGATGTTATTTCAAACAGGCCTCTAAAAAATGATGTGAGGTAATTTTTTTTCAAACAGAAGGAGAAAATTCTGGTTTGTGTCACTGCATCTAAGAATCAGTGCTCTAATTCTTTATTGCATTACCTTGTGCTCAGGATTTTTCAAAATTGGTTTTATTGCACAAAAGTTCAGTAGTATAAAAATATTTATTTTACCCAATTTCAGATAAATCATACTTGTTAAGAATCACATTTGATCATAGTAGTTTTCCTCAAAACCCAAAGGAGACCCAATATATTAAATTAAAATTACTCTCATGCATGATCTCGGGTCACTTAGAAAATTTAGCTAACATTGATGAACTATGAGATTAGTGTTTTGTTAAGTTCTTTTGATTTTCTGTAGCAGACATCATGTAAAAAGATCTAACAGGTCTCTAGCAGATCACATGAGCAAGGAAAGGATAATGTTAACAGAAAATGGTATATAACTTTGTTTTGCTTTCTATAAAATACAATAATAGAACATGGGTATGAGGTATGTTTACACAGAGCACTTGTTACTTAGAAAAATGAAGTTGTTAGTAGAAAAATAGAAAGAATGTTTTTACTGTTAATTTAAAAAATAGAGATATGCAGAAATGGCAATATTTTCCATTTTGCATGACTGAATTTCTAATAGTTAGGTCTCCATTATTTGGGGTACTAGGTGTCTTGAAAGCCCCTGGTGAACAAAAAGCTTGGATAACATACATACTAGCAGATATGGTTGGGAACATGGTACAGAGAGCTAGACAGTGTGGGTCGAGTATGGGTGCTTAGCTAGAGGAAGCAGCTTTGGTGGAGTGTCGTGTCTGTGACTTATGCTCTGAGCAAGCATTCGTGATGCTAAGAGGCATCTGAATGAATCTTGTGTGATCTCTGGCTGTTTCTGTATCCAGTTATTCCACAATCCAAATAAGCTTCCTGTATGTAATTGAGAGTTGTCTGTATTTTACTTCCGATTGAACAATATAATTTTCAGAGATAAATTGAATCCAGAATTGAAATACTTGTATGGGCTTAGGCTGCCAGTCATTTAAAATAACAAACCAGAAGGAAAACCAGATAAAAACCTGCTTCTTTCAGTTAGTAGCTGGTATTTGGTGTCCAAGATCCTGTAATGGTTTTTGCCAGTGTTGCAAAAGATTTGGGTCTGCTCATGAGAGAGAAACTGCTTTCAATATTCAGGTCTTGAGAGCCAAATGATTTGCCATCAGATCTTTGCAGTTTTACCCTTCCTTCCCACTTCCCAGAAGGTACAGACGCTGACCTGTGTGTCCAGATGGAGTATGGATTCCAGGGCTCCCTGCAGTCCATCGGGATCCCCCCTGGGACAGGCAGGGCAGGACCTTGCAGGCAGGGCTCATCCCACCACTCCATCCAGGGGCAGCCCTTGGGTATGGGACATTTCCCTGGGGATGGTCTGGGACATCAGCTTGTGGATGGACCTGGCTTAGTGGGGCCCATGGTTGGGCAGGGTAGGGCTGAAGGAGATTGGAGACTGAGGTCCTACAGCATTGCTGGGACAGGGACTGGAGACTGGAGGGGCTGATATGAGATCCTGGGCCATAGGCTGGGCAGGGGAAGCTGCAGGGGAGGGCAAGGACATTAGTGCCCTCAGAGCCCAAACAATGTCATTGTTTGAGAAGGAGGGTAGCAACCAAAGAAAAACTAACCTTTTTGCTGGAAAAAAAAAAAATAATGGAGTTGCTATTTAATAAATATAAATGAAAATTACTACTTAAAAAAATTGTCAGAATTTATAGTTGCTCACAGGTGCTCAATAGTGTGTGTGCATAACCTAGGATATATGACATGTATTAGTATTACATAGCTCTAGTGTCTTCTAGTGAAAAAAAAAAAGTCAAAGCTGTATTACTAGGTTCTGGGAGGGTCATCTCTCTTGTGATAGAGGTGCATTGAGGCTTTTTTCAGCTCACTGGTTGATAGAGTTTCTTGTGTAGCCTTTGCCTCATTTTCTTGCTGCCCACTCACTGTTGTTTATGAAACAAAGAGATAATTAGCAGCTCCTTCACCATCAAAGTCATTAGTTTGGCCACATACCAACCCCTCTTGCCACTATTGCATCCCAGCAGAAATATCACCAAGTTATATGGGAGCTATTTGTAGCAGCAGAGGAGGATACTGCATTTGACCCCCACAAAAGAACAAGTATTTTCACTTGTTTTTTTTTTTTCCTATAATGGTGTCATTTATCACTATGACACATATTCATTGACTTAGTCTGCATTTTTTCAGTGTCAGATTTATACTTTCTGGTTTGAATATTGATGCAGCACTTCCCTAACGTGACTATACTATGTCTGCCAAATGCTGTCTAGACGCTAGAGCAGTTTTACTAATTAGTGTAGTCACCTCAGTTGCTCAGCTTTGGCATTTACATACTCTTTATGTTACTGCTGTCGAGCCAATAAATAGGAACCTAAACACAAGAAGCAGTGTAAAGAGAGGTTGCAGCGAGCACGTCCAAACTTCACCTAACATCATCGAGGTGACCGTCGCTCCTGACATTCAGAAACAGGGCAAGTAGTTGTAGCCACTCACCTGGACATCACAGCATATGTGTGTGCAGTCAGCAGGAGGCCAAGATTTAATGTCTTTCTTGGTCTGAAGATCACCAATGCAAAGGCAAGTCTAAGAGAGAAGATTTCTCTCTCCCAATGCTCAGCCTCTGGATACCAGCAACTGAAGATGCATGCAGCCAGCAAGAAAAAGAAAAGTAAAGGAAATCAGCACCTGTGAGCCTAGCAACAGGGATTCTTCCTGGGGAGGATCCATGTGTCTGGTTTGTAGAGCCCTTTCTAAGAGGCAATGATGTACACCAGATCCAAACTAAAAGGGCAGTTTTAGAAATTTTCTGCAACTTCATCATTTATATCCTGCTTTTAAATATTGCACCAGTACTGAAGCTGAGTTGACCAACTTTACAGGGGGAGAAGTGATAAATATCAAAGATAACTTCAGAACATCAAAGAACTTTTACAAAACCTTGATAATAAAAAATAGTGAAAACTTAATCGATGTTGCCTATGCAACAGGCTGTGCTAATATGAAATTAAATTGCCTCAAAAATTATATGCAGATTAAACACAATACTGCTATTAACAAAGCTTATTTGTAAGCAAAATTTGAAAGTTTTGAATTATCCTGCTGAGTATATAAAGAACCACTATCAAAAGGAAAACAAATTAACTTTGTTTTCTTTGTAATTGTAACTGTTACAAATGATTTTACTGCTGCTAACACAAAGCATTAGAGAATAGCAGGTTTGGGATTTTTTACTCTTCTCAGAAAGACTGTTTGTTGTTTCAGGAGATTTTCTTTGAATTTGCAACAGGTTTTTTTGGGTTTTGTTTGTTTGTTTGTTTGTTTTGGTTTGGTTTTTTGTTTTGGTTTGGTTTGGTTCTTTGTTTGTTTTTTCCAGTTAGCGGTATACAAAACATTTAGAGTAAGCTTTCCAGAAGACCTACAGTTTGCTTTCACGAGATTTTCCAGAGCTAAGGTAGGAATCATTTATTTTGTGGGAGTTTTGCCCTACAAAGAGAATTATTACTATTTTTTATTCCTAGGAAGAAGATTTCTGTGTGGTTCTCTTCATTTCTTATGCAAGGGAAAGGAAAAAATCATTAATGCTGCTGTGCATGAATAGCATTTGTGATTCTTCAACAGAAAAAAGAAATCATTCCTTTTAAATGTGTTCCTGCTACATGTTAATGTACAATATAACACAGCCTCTCTATCTAGCCATCGAGCAAATATGTACATGTATGTACATTGCACATGTAAAATTGTGCACACTTGAAGGCACACACATTGAAAGCTCTCTTTGTTTTCTATATTACCAAACTGCTCAGTCATGGGTTAGACACTTGTCCACATGTTACTGCCTACAAGTTGCTTCCTGTTGAAGGAACACTAAGTTAACACAGTATGTGCTTTTTTGTAAGACCACTATCTGATGGCTCTTTTTCAGCATCCCTGAAAATATTGTCTCTTTTACCCAAGCAGTTCTTAATATCCTATGTGATACTTTAGGATAAATCATTCTGTAGTTTCTAATTAGGCTAATTTATCTTTTTCTAGATAAATAGCAGCACCACTCTTTCGGTATTGCTGATGAGCATACTTTCATCAGTGCCAGTCTACTGAAAATACTTGGGACTGTAACTTCAGTGAGCATTAATCAGTAGATCTGTGCTGAAAATAATGGAGTTATTTTATGGCACATGGAGGTCTCTCTCTGTTTTTATATGCTGGCCTTGACTTTATCTCCAGTAGAAATGAACCCACGTAAACATTAGGTGTAGTTAACAGCTCAGAGGAGAGTAAGAACTTTGATAGTATGAAGTTTGGATGACTCACTAGGGAGGAGGTGCATGTTGATGTCCAGTAATGTTCGGAACAGAGCTATCTGGACTGTATTTGGCTTATGAAAACTTAAATGTGCAACCTTGTCAGATCATTACCTTTTATGACCACAAAAATTCTTCAGAAATTAACATAGAAATCAAGCTGTATGCAAAAGGAATCAGTAGAGCAATTTTTAGCCTCCTTTAGGGTTTACGACAAATGCATTCTTTAAGCAGGCTGAGTAGTAAATGACTGGTGTTATTCCATAGTTATCAGTCCTTAAAAACATTTAGAGAAGAGGAATGTATTAAGTGACCTCTGGACCAATGCACCTAAGAATCTAAGAGAGAACTGGACATTCATGAATAATGAAATGATTGCAAGAAATGTTTTCAGGATTATCAAGGTGCTGTTTGTATAATTGCAGCTCCAGAAAGATTTATTGTTGATCACATAAGTAATGAAATTTAAATCCGAGGAGCTACTTTGGTTTAGAAATGCAAAAATATTGCATATACAGCAGGCTTGGTCTTTATACCATAGCAAAGTTTTTTCATACTAGATAGTTGTGCTGGGCTCTCTTCTGTCCTGAAACAGACTTCATCCATGTATTAGTAGAATTTGAAAAACCTTACAAACACTCAACTTTATTCACAGTTGCTCAGAAGGCTGGATCTGAGCCACTATCTTAATTACTGATGGGGAGAGGAATTGCTGCAGTGACATAGGGTTTCTTTGCCCAGGTTTTCTTCATGCTGCTATTTATCTCTTCCCATACCTTGGAATCCATTTCCTTTCAGCCTGTCCCTGGGTAGGTACTGTATATACTCATCAGCAGAGTAGAGATTTGATGGAAATTTAGAAATTTATGTATACATATAGGATATCTTGAAGGATCAGTAGAAAGCTTGACTTTTTAAAGCTATTAAAGGCAACCGTGTATAGATGTTAATCTCAAGGTTAAATGGTTAAATAAAGGAAGGGAGGGAGTGAAAACTTTACTGTTGTCTGTGGTTCAAAGGCAACCATGGATTTGCTGGTGTAAGTACAGTTAGAGAGGAATGAAACTAAAAAGAGGTCATGAGAATAGCACAGATAAATACAGGTACAGTTTGCATACAGTCTATTTATAGGACGCTTTCTCAAACTAAGCCTATGAACCTTTTGAAGTTTGCCCATCACTACTTTCAGGCCAATTAATGATGTACATCCAATCCCATTCTGAGATAAGTAAAACAATAAAGCAAACAAAGATAATTAGTCTCTGGAGCATGTAAACAAATAAAGTAAATCACTTGCAAATCACTTGTTTCTGCTTACTTTTGTGTTTTCTTTGCAAAACTAAAAAAGAGCAGTTATATTGCAAATCTGCATAATGCTAGAGCAGTGCTGAAAATGTGTAGATTATACTAGTCTGATATTGAGACAGTTTTGCAAAGATAAAGCACCTGATCCTGAAACATCACTGTGAGTTGGTATATGCAAAAAAAATAAATTCATCCCTTTTTCACATGAGAGAATCTCAGAGTAGGGAGGTTACATAATTTTGTTGAGATAAAGGTCTAAATGACACTTTATAAATAAACAAAAGTCCCTGCTCCAAGTAAATAAACAGAAGTCCATGCTGCAAGTTTACAAGTCTAAGTGAAAGCACCAGTGGAGCTGGAGAGCATGCCAAGATGGACAGGAGAGTGGCTGTAGGATGAGGGACCTTGACCCAGCCTCAGTGATGCACCTTAAATTCTGCAGACCTGAATGGGACCATTATGTGGCCTTTAAGTGCAAATAACCAGAAAAGTTCCTGGCTGCTAGTTGGGTTTTTTTTTTAATCTTTTTTTTTTTTCCAGTGTAATAGTAGTCTGTTAATTGCAATACAGCTTCACTCCTAGTCTTAACACCCTTTCTAGAAGTAGGCAGTGCTTTCCCCGTCTTGGACATGGAGTAACTGAGGTAAGTAAAGATAATATGGCTATTCAGCAGCAGAACTTGATGCAGAGCACACATTCACTTCTCTGCCTTGGGCTCAATACGGTAGACTGTGGATAAATGCCCATTTTTACAGGAACAAATAGATTCTCAGTACCATGGCTCTTGGGGGGCTGTGGAGACCATGCCATCTAGATCTGCCTGCTACCCCAGTTCAGCCAGTTGGCGGCCAGTTCAGAGCAGGGGTAAGCCCATTCCCTGGAAACTCAGGGTAGTATCAAAACAGATTCTGCTTCAAGTCATGTAGTAAGAGGACTCTGTGAGCACAAACATACAGTTTTGTGTAATCAGTGAAACAGAAGAAACTGTGTCCTCAATCTGTAGAATAACAGATTCCAGTCAGAGTTCAGATCCAGGCAGAATGACTGCTCATGTGATAAAATCGCTCTTTGTCTTTTTTTTGGCATGAAAATGGAGAGCATTTCTTTTAGTAAAGGGCAGGCATTTCCCTGTTGTTCTGTCCCTTTTTACTGTTTTCTTACACTTTTTTGTTCTGACTTCAAAATGGATTCTGGAAATAGAAATATACATTTAAGTTACAGAATATTAAGCCTTGTCCAAAAATGAAAAGAGTGTAAAAGGTAAGAATGCCTGCAGGCTTGATTTTTAAAGATACACTTTTTTCTTCATGTTGCAGATCTCGCCTTGCAGATTTCTTCACCAACTGCCAGCCTGAGTCACGGTCTGTTAGTAGCTGTCTGAAGGAGAACTATGCTGACTGCCTCCTTGCTTACTCGGGGCTTATTGGTAAGAAGGCAGGGAAGGGTGGGGGCTTGCTCAGTCTAAGAGAAACACTCAAACTATATTTTGATGGCCCACATATAATAAAAACTGTGGACTGTAATACTGTTCAATATTATACTACGTAAAATTCTCCACCAAAGTGTATTGGCCCTGTTTTACCCTATAGAGGTTCCCAGGATAAATCAGGATATTGCAAAGAAATTAAGGATAGAAGATAATGAGGGAAAGGTGCTTAAAATTAAAATAAAATCAAGCTTACAATGTGAACCTTATTAAAGTGATTGAATTTGGACAGGACTGTGAGGTAGGAAGTTAAAAAGAACAAGTGAACTGCAGCTTGGTTGATTTTGCAGCTTCATCACAAGGTTGCATAAATACATCTTGGTCTTCAGGAAAAGCTTGGAGGACATTTGAGGAATGAGGCAGTAGACCAACCCAGCCTTGTTTCACTTCCAGCTGCTATTCTTTCCATGGTGCTGTTCTGTTCACTCTGAATATTTCCCGAGGTGCCTTTCAATGGAGGTGAACTGAGACCAAACCTATCGTCTGAAATACTCTTTCCTCTCCAACATGATGAATTTTGGTTGCCATCATCTTCCTGTCAACAGGCAGAAGGATGCTTTAATGCAAGCCAGATTACATATACCACACACAGTATTTAATTCCTGAAAGAGAGATCATCTCAGGAGGGTGAACTGGTAGAAATACCATGGTTGGGTAATAAAGAATAAGTGAATGTCAAAACTCTGAAACAAACAGATTTTAAAGGCCACCAGATAAGACATTTTTAAGCGTACAGCCTGCACCTGCTGCGATGCAGTAATATCCCCTTCTGCTGGGTGTGAAAGTCCCAGCTGAGGCCCTGAAGCAGATCCTACTGTTAAATAAATGTCTTTGGAGATAATATCCAAAATAAAATATTTCTAAAATAGGTTAGGTTTGCTGAAAAAATGACTGAAGGCTATATTCACTGGCTTATTGTTATCATTCTTATAACTTTAGCAGCTAGCAAGTGAGGTAAGTCTGTGTGGCAACTGGCAAAATAGATGTGATGGTTTCAAAGGATATGGTTCTACAACTAAAGAGATGAAAACAGTATGCAAAGAACAGTTATGATAGAATGTCATTTGACTCTAAAACAAAGAATTGAAAAGCTTTGAAATCTGATCTAGTCAATGAGATTAAGAAGTTTAGCTGCTGGCAAAGAGTAACTGTTGCAAATGCATACTTCTGGATAAGAGCTGGCAAGAATTTTTTGTTGGACCTAGTGAATTTTGCTGACAGTTTTGTTGGATCCATTTTTCAGTTTAACTCCAAGGATGACCCAGTTCCTGATCAGGTGGTTTTTGTGTTACTGTGGATGACCGTGCTGCAGAACACTGTCACACATCAGAAATGTGGAAGGGATCCCTAAGGAGCTGAAATCAAAAGGAGATCTAATTTTCAAAGGGAAAAAATAAACATTTTTCTTCCTTCCCACTGGCCCCTAGACACATGCAGAAATATAGAAACTGATTAGTGTTAGAAAGAGTTTTTAGTTTTTACTTCTCAGTAGTAATTTTGATAAAGCAAGAAAATTACTAAACCAAAGCTTTCATGTACTGAAGCAGTGAATTCCTACTTCTGATATCACACTGATGTAAAAGTGGAGTAAATTATGTGAGGACTATCAAATTTGTAAGATGCTCAGATAGAAATCAGAGGTACAATCTTCCAAATGACTGCTTAATAAATATATATAAAACGCAGGAAGAAGAGATAGGTAGATAGATAGACTGGGATAGGAAGCTGTTACAGATCCATTCATTCATCAGAGCTTCAGGATCTCCAGGTGTTTTAATTAAGATAAAATATTGTTCATTAAAATAAAATATTGTTTCATTTAGCCATTTCATTAAATGTAGCAAAAATTACACCTCCATAGAGTTTGTTCAGGAAATTGAGGATTCTCTGCAGAAGGTACAGTGGATGAGATTCTGCTGTCACGTATAGTGATGTAAATGAGACTTAACTTCACCAATATTAGTGAAATCCCACCTGAAATGAATGACTTCAGTGGAAACAGAGTCAGGCACAGTTTTTGTATGAAATGCTTTACCAGGTAAATGGAGAACAATCTATATAGGGTGCTTTAAGGTTTGCATCAGGGTGTTATATATATAATTTTAAAGATAGGTACATTTTATAGGATTTTTGAAAATCTTAATTCATCGCTGTAGGCTCCTTGTAGTAATTGGGATAATTAATACTTTTTATTATAAAAATGGAGAAGTATAAAAATTAGTAAATGTAGTATAAGACTGGAGATAGTAATGTTTGAGATTCAGTGCTTTGGTTACAGCCTAGTTAAGCCATCTGCACTCCCACATTGTATTGCTCTAACTGCTGACTTCAAGATCTGCTTTAGCATTCATTTTCTGATACGTTTTCCCTGTATGCAGTAAATTCTGTCTAATTTCCCTGGGTTTCTTAGGAATTCTGTGAGAGTTTCTGTGGATAAGCTGGAATTGCTTTGGGCCAAAGAAACTTCTATCACAAGCCCCTCCTCCTGGACTCACCATTCATGTCCTCATTCTTAATTGACATAATTTGAGCAACCTCTTGGCCGTGTTCAGGTCAATTCTGCTTTTGTCTGAAATAGGGAGACCTGTCTGCCTACTGGTATTGCGACCATTCACAGAACTGTTTGATACATAATGCACAGCAAACCAAGCACGTCCTATTTTACTGCCAACCACCATGGATTCTCTGATCCATTAGTGTCCCTCAGCAGAATTTCCAAGATGCCAGCTAGTGGGGGTGGGAAAGGGAAAGGCACACACATTGCAGGGAAAAAAGAAAATCCACCCCAGGAAACGAAGCATATAATCTGCTTGGGTTCACATCTGCCCCCAGGTTTAAATGACAGACTGATTTTCTACTAGCTGCTCTTTCAGCCACTCTGGTTTTGCTGGATGTACAGTTTGTGTGCTGTGTATACACATTCCTTGTCCTGTCTGTATTCATCAACCTTAATCGGACCTTAGTATCTGTTACACTTTTAGCCCTTGTCTTGACCCATTTTAATTACCTTCTTAACACTTTCTGATAAGAAAGGCTTACCTCAGTGACCTTTTTAATTTCCTTAGTACCTTTCTGGTTTTTTAACCCTTTGCTAAGCATTTGCTTCTTTTTCAGATCATGTCACATGGTTGAAATAGTGCACTGAAACATCAAATGGAAAATGGACAGATATTTTAATTTAACGTCATTTCTTTTCTTATTTATCCACTGTCAAGTTTTCATTAATGGTGCAAATGATATTTGCCTATTTTACTAAATTCTCTACCTCCATTTTCTAGATTTTGAACTGTACTATTTACTTATGTGCTGATCTTATGTAGAATTTGAGCAGTTATTACTGCAACTATCTGTTAAAAGCTGGAAGTAGATAAAGGTATGGGATTGCATTCTAACTTAAGAACATCTCAAAACACAACAAAAGATGCTTTTTGTGAGTTTGGCAGTGTGACTGCAATCATTTTACATACATTACTGCTTTTCTCAGGCCAGCCCTTAATATCCGTTCCTTTGTCTCCCATGTCATGTATGAAGCAGTTTGTTCAGTTCCCAGAGCTGCTTGGTGACTGAAAGGCTATTTGGCATCATTCTGTGATTTGTGTTATTTCTAATGTTCCTTTTTTTTAGCTTGACGTTTGATAGACATTCCCTGTGTGGTGTTGCAAATGTTTGGACCTATGGACCAAATTTTTTCTGCTTGTGTACAATCTGGGTCTCTAATATTTATCCTTCATCTATTCTATCTTCTTAATGACTGCTTTGATGTCAGTTTTGAGGAGATGTGATCACATTTCTTCATGATTTCCTCCAGGCTGTCCTAGAATTGTAGGTTACTAAATGAGGAACAAGTTTCCTGAAGCAGCTTTCATTAGTACAATTGTGGAATACCTGCCCCTTTTCATCTAATGTTTCCTGTTTGGTCAGACAAATAAAATAAAGCTTCAAACTTCTCAATCCTTAGAGAAATTTGACATCTCTGAGCTACTGGGGAGATGCCTTCAGTGAAAGTACTTGTTTGACTGAAGTGCTAGTCATATAACACTTTTCTGATTCAGATGAGTGTTGAACAGTTGCTGTGTATCTTTTAGGACACAGATCACATTCCTTGGTTTCTCTTCATTCTTGGTATCCTTGAGTTGACATAGAAATGAGAGAACATTTAACCAAGAATTTGTAAGAGAGTTAAAATGAACCTGTGGTTTCAAGTTGTTGACAATGTTTAGGAAAGAATCATTGTACTGAAATAGTAGTGACACAGCAAGATCAGTAATTTATTACCTGCAAATAAGTTACTGTACCATTTTAGTATGCTGGTTATGGTTTTGCTTTGTTCATCACCGTAAGCCACTCTGTTGGCAGATCCCTAACAAGCACCATGGGGTTAATGCTCCTCCAAGATGTATTAGGGCTCCTTTCAGCCTGACTAGCATTCTCTTTGCTCACGTGTTTCAGAAATGTTTTTTCAGGCTGGCTACAGATTTAAGGAGGAAGCTCAGGTCTGGATCTCTAGTTACAGCCATTTATTTACAGCTAGAACAAAAATGACAAAAAACTTAAGATGGGAAGGAAAACTGGGTATTTAGAGAGCAACTATAAGGACACAGGTCCACTGATGTCTGATTTGGCAGCAGAGTCCTTTTAAGAGGTTCCCACCTTCTCCCAATCTATCCCTCTCCTGTGCCAGTTTTCCACTTGTCAGTTCTGCTGATGCAGCTCTCTGCAGGAATGCAATGTAAACCTTTCTGGAGGGAGGGAAGCATCTGTACTGTGTGACTCATTTTGCAGTACCTAAAGTGGTTGCAGTCAAATAACCAAGGATGTGAAGTACAACACAGGTCTAAGTGTCAAAGGGCAAAGAGAGCCAGGAACTGTTAAGTTAGAGCCCTGCCTGTTAGAGTCTGCATTGTAAATCCATCTCCGAATACATGACTTACCAAGTGCTGCTTGCTATCTTCTTAGTATGGAAAGAACCTTTCATTACGAAAGTTGCTCACCATACTGTACTTCACTCTTTTTTAATAGGCACAGTGATGACACCAAACTACATAGACTCAAATAGTCTCAGTGTTGCCCCGTGGTGTGACTGCAGCAACAGTGGTAACGACATAGATGAATGCCTGAAATTTCTGAATTTCTTCCAGGATAATACATGCCTTAGTGAGTATGAAATTACATGTCTTAAATGTGGTTTAGCATGTTTTCTTCAAATTTCTTTACTGTTTAAGTATGTTATGATACATCAAGGACATCTCTGACTTTGTAAGCATGGTTCTGCTCTAGGTGTAAATATTTAACAAGTGAGCAAATACGTCTAATAGTATGGTTTATGGACAAGATTGCAAACATGACAAGCTTTTGGAAAAAAAACTCAAATAACAAAGTTGTACCCTATAGAAATATGTTTACATCACAGATTATATTCAGACCTTAACAGTCAGGCAGCATCTGTGCATAAAAATTGTAACACCTGAGGGGCTTCTGTATAATTTAAGAACTTCATATAAAAAAATAAATGTAGTTTATGATATGAAGGATTTGCTGTAGGTAAGTATAAATTGGATTGTTCCTGCAATTTATAGCCAAGCTTCAGGTTTCTTAGGCTACTTCATCTCAGATGCCTGGTTTTAACAGAAGTCTGGATGGTACCTATTGTAAAGATTTTGTTAAATTATTGATTTTTTTTTTTTCAGTCAGACTCACTTCCAAATTAGGGACTATTACAGATTTCAGAATGGTTCAGTGGAGTCGATTTTGGCAGGTTCTCTTTTCAAATTTCCTGTCTGCCTGGAGCAGCATAATTGGATGATATGGAGTGTGCATCAGAGTTTTAATTTCACATAAATGAGGAGACCAAAAGAGCTTGGCTTCCCTAGCCTAGCAGAACAGAAGTTGAAAGGATACGTGATTGTCCTCTGAAATTATGTTAGAGGGGCAAGCCCAGGGAGGGGGAAAAAAAAAAATTACTTAACCTAGAGGACAGTGTTGGCACAAGATCAAAAAGGGAAGTATTGACCATATGTATTTAGGCTCAAAATTGGAAAATTTTTAACTATCAGACAAAACTTCCTGCAGTTCCTTCTGAGGGTAAAAAATTCTTACCAGTTGTAAAAGTAATATTTCATCAGTTTATGAAAAGAAGCATACATTGTTGCTTTTTTCAAAACCAGTGAATTAACTCGGTGATCCAGACCATCCCACCCAGCCCTGATACTTGAGCTAATGCTAATGCAGTGTTCAGTCTGTGTTTTACTATAGGGCCTGAAAATCTGCATTGGTGGCTTCATTTCATTTGGTGGATTCATTTCAAATGGGCAGCATTTTTGGAAAGACATGGGGAGCTTTACATACAAAAAATGACTTGAGTTGCTATTTGATACACTTATGTATTAAGATTTGGAAGAATTAACCAATTACTCAAGATCATCAAACAAAAAAAAAAACCCCAGGAAACAATTCAGACTATGACTGAGTAAAAATTAACAGTATAGCATCAAATGTTCTTCAAACCTAATAGGGCTGACATTTATATATATTGTAATAAGTCAGATTCTATTCTTCTATTCTATTTGTGAATGTATTAATTGCTAGAATGTTACAGGTTCCTTTTAGAACATAAAGACAGAGTGATCCCTTGTCCTTTCTTTTGCTAGCAGTATAAAAGCATTAATGAAGACAAATCAAAGACATTAGAGGTTACTGTGAGACAAATTATAGCCATCCCAGCTTTAAAAGATGTCTTCTTCATGAAGAAATTAAGGATGTTTCTGGTTTAATACAAAGATTTTTGTCTCACAGAGGGTGGGAAAAATTCCAATTAATTTTTTTTAATTGTTCTTTTCATTAATGGGCCTTCCAGTGCCTAGGGAAAATGTAATTTGTTTATTGGGTGAGATTAATAGCCCTCCCACTTTTTTTTTAGACAAAACAAAAATCACTTTTCCACAATAGGATGAAACTAGGAATTTCTTGCTAGTCTGTTTTGCTAAAGTATACTTCCCCTTCAAGCTGGAAAATAAACCAGTGATTTGGGGCATTTACAGAAGAAGTGGAAAACCAAACTTAAAAATTAATTCAAAAATCTGTTAGGTTATTTATGTGAAGTGGAATGTCTGAGACTGTGCCCTGAGGGCTAGGGGACTGAAAAAGCAGGAGAACCAGGGTCACATTCTACCCGTGCCTGATGTGGAGCTGGGATATGAAGCTGAGTTTACCACGTCCCACACACACACCTGAAATCCTGGTCTTTCTTACATTTTATGTGTGCACTTGACCAGAAATGCCACTCTATAGTTGAAAAGCCTTTTGCAACAGGTGTTAAGTTGAAAACAGAGTGGAAGTTTTGATTTCAAAACCTGGGTGTGAAAATTCCAGTCGGTTTTAATAATTAGAACCTATAAAGGTGAACATTACATTGTTTTCTTTTTATGTATATTAGACAAAGTGTTTCTTTATCTCAGCATTATACTGCAGAATACAAGTAAAATCCAAGTAAATAGGCATAAAATAAAATGACTTACATCATAAAATTTGGGGTTATGCGTTACCTTATTTATACTTTCATCCTCTTTATTGGAAGATGTTAATTTATTGGTAATATTGCAGTCATCCTAATCTTTGCTTCTCCAGTTGTGGTTTGTCCAATCCTAAATTCTGGAAATCCATGTTAAGAATCTGTTTTAGCTATTGTGAAAGTAAATATCCTGACATTCATTTACATACTCTAGAATTCCTACTGAACTGAATGGGATATCTACCTATCTGTTCAAAGGATTTGTTCACACCTACCTTATTCTGCAGTAAAAAGAATTGGGAAGTGAGAGGAAAAGCATACAACAGTGAGTTAGTTAATACAAAATAATTGAAAGGACCTTTACTAGAGCAGTTAGAAGCGCCTTGAAGCACCTCCTTACAGTCATTACATTTTTTGAAATAGAGATGAAAATTTTATATAAAATACATCTTTTAAATATAATTTATTGAAATATTGTGACAATATGAGGAGGGCTGGAACACCTCTCCTATGGGGAAAGGCTGAGAAATCTGGGGCTGTTTAGTCTTAAAGAAGCCTCCAGAGAGACCTTATTGTGAACTCTTGGTACTTAAAGAGGGCTTATAAGAAAGATGGGAACAATCTTTTTAGCAGGGCTCGTTGCAACAGAACAAGGGGTAAACTAAAAGAGGGTAAACTTGGACTAGATATAAGGAAGACAATTTTTTTTTTTTAAACAAAAAACACTGTCACACATTGACGAGAGAGTGGTAGAAGCCCCATCCCTGGAAAATTGCAGGTCACGTTGAACAGGTCTCTGAGCAACCTTCTCTGATTGAAGATGTCTCTGCTCACTGCAGGGGAGTTGGACTAGATGGCCATTAAAGGTCCCTTCCAACCCAAACCATTCTATGATTCTATCATAGAATATCTCAATTTGGAAGGGACTCATTAGGATCATCAAGAATGATTGTATGAAATAATTAAAGAAGACTAATTGTAAAGACCATTTTTACTTAGAAAACTGTAAGGATTGAATGCATTTCTGTGATCCTTCTTGCAATAACGGAAGAAAAGACTTACTGTTAATTTACCAAATCATAGGGAAATACTGCATTATATATAGCCTTATTCAGGTAAAACCAAGAAAAATACCATTCCAGTCTTTCCACTTTGTCTCCATCAATCCAGCTGACTGTAGATCCTTTTACAAATTCTTCTCTTTGCATGTTGAAGTTCTAAGAACTAATATCAGAATAATATACATCTTTTCCAGATGAGAATTAAATGTAAATTATTTTATAAGGTAAGGAACACCACTGAGAAGGAAGTATTAATGACTTCCACATATTAGTCCCCAGTGAAATTGTTTGATTTCTTGTACAAAGAATTTGAAATGAGAAATCCCTAAATCCATGTTGAATCCCCAAAGACCTGATTAAAAACTCTTTTTCTGTTTGTTTATAAAAAACCCAACCAATTTACTCTTGCCATAAACATACTCTTTAATCCCATGAAACTGTGATAAGCTTTTTAACTTTTATATTCTAAAGTTTTAGTTTAAGCATGGTTCCCTCTCCTAATTATGCAAATTTTGATTGAAAACTGTAAGGAAAAGATTGTCTTAGTTAAACCATTTTGTAGTTATAGGCATATTAGTTTTAGTACAAAAAGCTGTAGAAATAAAGTAATATTTTGCCTGCCCTCTTTTTAGTTTGCTGTGTAACATCACCTGCCTGAATTAGGGTGTATTATTCAAACTGTATTTTAAATCTTGAAAGTCAAGTTTTGAGGCTTTTGGATGGTAACAAATATGATCACAGTAAGAGAGCTTCTGTCAAGAATTACTGGGAACGTTACAAAGAGAGGCTGCACCAGATAATTGTGTGACCCCATACTCTTCATTCATGTTTCTGCTACATTAAAAATTAAGGCATGTTTTTTAGCATTAAAAAAATGAGTTTCTGTAAATAAACATTTTTTAATGGAATAATAATGATGGTGATGATTAGAAGATCAGTTCTGTTTTCTGCCATTTGGTTAGAAGTGGAAAATTGCCTGTATTTATTTTTACAGAAAATGCAATTCAGGCCTTTGGCAATGGTACAGATGTGAATGTGTGGCAGCCAATCTTACCAGTACAGACCACTACAGCCACAACTACAACAGCTTCCAGACTTAAAAACACAGGTTCAGAGACCACCAACAATGAAATTCCCAGTCACAACGATTCACCAGCATGTGCAAACCTGCAGGTAAGAGAGTGGTGCATAAACAAAAGCTTTTCATAGATATGTACACAGAGTAGTCTTCTGCTGCATAAATAGATGCCTGCTTAAAATGAAATATCTGTTTATTTCCATGTTGTAGTTACAAGAGGGATATATTGTAAAATAGAAGATACACTTATTTTAAATCAGAAACAAGCATATTTCAAAGTGGACTTTATTACCTCTGTGATTCAGAAACAGGGCATAGCATTTAATTTTTTATCACAGGTTTGGATACAAGTGTGGCATTCTCCAAAACCTGCCAGGGTATGTCAGATTAAATTAATCCCCTGAGTAATCCAAATTCAGAGGAAACTCTTAATGTCAGCTAGCATGTCCTGCTGCCTTCTTTCATGTGTTATTTGCAGTAAACTTAAGACAGTTTTTTGGCTGAGTAGGTCTCAATATTAGAAAACATGTGGTGCCACAAACTTCACGGTGAAGAAGCTGGACAAAGATAGAAGCTATTTTGAATCAGGCACCTTCCTGAACTGGGGTCAGGGTTATGATATGCTTTTGGCCAGTGGCTGTTGTGATTTTATTTGGCACTTCAATTAGGCTGTTCATGGTACATCATTGATTCTGGATTTAAGGAGGCTCATTATTTGCCAAAGGCAGTATATGTGGCTCTTAGGAAGTTTGAAGAACATGAGCAGGAGACAGCTGCAAAATCAAGGCAGGAAAAAGGGGTAACAGGAGATGTAAGCTGAAAACATCCTTAGGCCAGATTAGAATTTGGGGTTCTAAAAATTTCTGGTGGTTTAAATGCAAAATTAAGTCAGGGATAGATGAGCTTGGCCTGTTTATTTTTTTCTTTACAGAAGGAAAATTGCTATTTGACGTAAATGAAAGTGCTCAAGATTTAGGGTCTCATCTGGTATTAAGATACCTTTTTTTTATTGGATTCCCAATCTCTTCCACACTTTTAGCATCCACATTTCACTTGCTTATAAAAAATCGATTTTGTGTTCTTCATACTAAACTGTATCAGAGTTTCCATATTCACTAAAATGGACAGTTAGTATCCCTCAAAAATGTATTTTGCTTTTTATTTTTTTCCTGCATGCTCTCACTTTTGTCCTTTTTTACTTTCTTAATTTATTTTGCATTGGCAAATTTCATGTGAATTAACACTTCACAGAGGCATTACAGAGACACAAAGTATACGAGGTTAATGTTAGATAGTGTTGAGTTCAGGTCCTTCTGTTTTAATTCTATTTCTTGTATCTGTGCATTCATTATTAGTTCAGCTTTGTAAGTTATTGGTGAAAGGGAAGTAGTTGTATGCGTGTATGGAATAGTCATTTGACCAAATAGAATATGCTAAAAAGAAACATAACCTTTTACACCTTAAATGAATTCTCTTGCATTTAAAGCAATACTTCCATGGCATGTTATTAATTCACTTCATGTTATATCAAAATGTTGTTTTATGGGAGAGATCATATTTTCCCTGAGTGTGTGTACAGTCCCCTGTAGAGCAAGTCCTCCAGATGCTAACAAAACTACTCGTGATAAATAATGAACTGAAGAAATGGTGGCTGACCAGAAATCCCATTGGATTCAGTTTGATTTGCAAATGTACTTCAAACCTGAATAGATTTTCCACTGTTTTGAAAGTGAATTAAATTCTTTCCTGTCTTAACTTCTGTTAGTCTGGCATTTTGAAGTCATGTTTCACATGAGTTTATCAGTACTGGTTTAAAGATATGTTACTATTTCAAGTGTACCCCTAGTATACTTGACACGAGAAGTAAAGGTCTGTAGGAAAAACAGCTTCCTTTATATAAATGATCTCTGCTGTTTTGTAGAAACTATAGATAAACCTGCACTAGAAGGTCACTGAAGTTATGTGAATAAAGCACTTTTATTCTTGCGAAGTACATCATTTTGGTGCTTACTACTGCCTTGTGTCAGAACTAAAACACAAAGTAAAAGTTCTTGTATTTTAATGCATAAGAAAAAAAAAAAAAAAAGAAACAAACTTCTTTAAAAACAAACCTGTGTTTGTAGGACAGTATGGTGCCACTTTGCATGTGAGACTGAAACCTCAATGCAAATTTTACAAAAGAACCAGAGGCATTCATATCACACTTGGAGAAGTGTATTCATTCCAGGGCTCTCCTCCTATGAAAAATACGCCTTTGTAGTATTTTGAAAACATGAACTACTGCAACTAAAAGCAATCTGAAGGGCTTTGTTACATGCTTAGCAGCTGAACTGAAAGGTTTTAAAAGGTAATATAGCCTAAACGCTGTGGAAAGTAGAATTAAAAGTATTAGTCTCGGCACAAAATGCAGAGAGGGGATAAGGAAATGATCATTGAGATGCTACAAGGCTACATATCCTAGTTAGTGGGTTTAAAAATACACTAAGGGAAGAAAGAGCAGGAAGTGATTGATTAGTATTAATTGACATAGGAATGAACAAATACTAACCTCCTGGGGTTGTAAAATACAGGGCACTAACCCAATCTGCCAAGACTGTCACTGGCTGAGCAATTTTTGCTGCATTTTTTTCTGAGTTGTTCAGAATGTGTGTATTAAAAGCAAGAATGCACTAACAGTTTTGTCACTGTGCCATGTTCTCCTGCACATGTGCAAACCTGGAGTCAGAAGGGTTGTAAATGCTTAAAATATGAAATACTTCTTGTTTACCTGTACTCAATATTTATTTCTAATACCTGTTGAAGGTTTGGACTTCTAAATAATTTTTGTGTCGGTGATACTGTTTAGAAATTGTTCTTCATTTCAGTTTTTCATTGCTACAAGAATTTACACTGCTTCTATTATGTTATTTTATTATTTTAAATTACTACAGGGAAATGTTGATTTCTGATATATGCTTCATTTATGTGTAATAGACCCTTTCTTTCTAATCCTAAATTAAATCAGCACTCCATCTTTGCCTCTTAACTTTGTCAAGCATCCTATAAAATCTTTTACAAACCTGGCTTCTAGAAATGTTTACTAAACAAAGAGAGTAACTGGTGGTTTGTTGTTTATAAAATGCTAAGGTATTTTTTGAGGCGCTTGATATCTTGCAAAGGATCCTCAGCAGCAAATAAAACTAATTTATAAAATATGGGGGGAAAAAAAAGGAAGATGAATGCCAACAGCATGCTTCTTATACAGGCATATTTTATTAAGTAATTGCCATCTTTATCTTCTTTTTTTTTTAAAGCATTACTCTAATGTTTTCTTTTTAACTGACATGTTTGTTTATCCTTCATTCTCAATTATAACTTGTGTTCAGGACACCAGTCAAAAAATAGTTATGGTATTTCAGTCTCACGTCATATCACTGCTGCTTGAACCGTCATGTTGGATTATTTGAAAGGGACAAAAGAATGAGTTTGGATGTGTACTCACACCGTGTATTCTTCAAGAAAAATGCTACTTCTGCATTTAGGAGAGATGCTTGGAACTGAAAGATGATAATGAAATAAACATCAAGTGATAGATCAGACTAGATTAGATGTATTTTTACTACAGTATCAGCAGAGATAAATATAAAACTGCGAGTTTCATACAGGGTTAGCTGTAATATTTAGGGGTCATTTTGCACAAGACAAAATGATGGAAGTCGAGATGGTTAAGGATGCTTAAAATGAAATTTATGCTTTGAAATCTCTCACCTCCCTAGCTCATTCTATGCTTTGTTTTCCCTTGTTAATCATAAATGTTTTGCTCTAGTTAACCTTAGTTCAGCATTCAGAAGGAATTTAAGGGTTTTTAAGGTGCTTTTGAAGAAGTGTAAGAAGTGGACACGTGACTGGGATACATGGCCCTTCAGAATGAAGCAAGTACTTTTGAGTCCAGTATATGAATGTCTTCGTACTGTCACCAGCAGAACTAAAAAAAAAAAATAAACCTTAGGAGATAGGAATTAAAAAGCTCAAACATTTTGTGGAGAACAAGGAGGAAAAGAGAGATCTAGATACTTAAATATGTCTATTCTTTCTATTTGCGTTCAAGATTAGTGAGTGTTGAGATCAGACGTGGGTCATATTGCAAGCTGTTCTTCCACATATTTACATAATTCCACATAAACTTGGGATTTTAGAAAGTATCTGTTATGGTGAGTCCTAGAATAAAAAACAGGAGACAGAGCTCTCAGTTCTCAGAGGAAATCAGGACTTAAAGATGACTCTCAGACTGTAAATGATTGTGCTTTTCTATCTGTTGCTGATATTCAGCACTGTGTAAGGATCTGCTAATCTGGTGTTTGAAGTACCGTCTATAATTATTTAATGTAGCTTCCCATGTGCTAAATATCATTATTATAAAGTATTGTGTAGGTGTTTGGAGAGGGTTAAAAGCTTTGGTGTAGTGTTCTGAGGATCAAGACACAGCAGGTGTGGAGCTTCATGTACTGGTAACTGGGTGGTGGGTGAACATAAGCAGGAAACATGGGCAGCACGTAGGTGTGTTGTTGATGAGGGAATAGTAAGGTGCCAAGTACGATGGCATAGAGACAAAGGGAGCTTGATTTAACTCCTGAGCACCAGTATTAAGTCACCCATGTGCCTGGCACCATCTTTCCCCCATCCCTTCACACAGACTGTGATATTTCTCATTTTTGTTTTGTGAAAAACAACCACTGTCCTTTCAAATCCCCTGCCTGCTCTTTCATCTTTGTTTTGTGAAAAACAGGCACTGTCCTTTCAAATCCCCTGCCTGCTCTGTCCCTCGGAAGCTATTGAACTTCTTCCTCCAGGCATTGCAACTACTTAGCAATTCACAGTCTGGGGCAAAAGATGGACAGGAATATAAAACTCCCAATGCTGTGCCAGAACAAAATAAAAGAAGGGAGGGGAAGGGAAGGGATGGACAATATTGACTAAATGTTTCGTATGAAAAGATGTAAATTTACCTCCTGTATTTCCAGGATTAGCTGCCATAATGGGCACCTAGAACACCTATTGACAGCTTTTCTTCTGAAAAAAAAATCTTTAATTTGCTTCAGGAGGAATTCTGTTGTACCTGTAGAAGTCTTGTGTGTTTTACATGTTCAGATTAAAGTCTGACAGTTGGGGATAACTTAAAAGTTTAATCTTCAATCTTGTATTTCTAATTTGGGGAGTGCAGAAGAAAATTCTGCATTTTACCAAAATGGAGACTACTTTGTCCATTGAATTCATTGATGTTGATTTCAGTGAAGTTAATGCTTGTTTCCCTCACTGGACGTATAAAATTCCCTGTATGAATTTACTGCATGGCTCTTATACCTTTCAGATAGAGCCAAAGAAGGTCAGGTCACCATGAGAAAGGGACAGGTTTGGGTTTTCAGTCCGTGTGGCAATCTTGGTGTTCATAGGCAGAAAAGCAATCGACAGTCTGGCTGCATTACTACACAAACAGTGGACCTCAGTGGCCAAAGGCTGCTTTGCACTGAACATATACAATCATACATACATACTAATGGTATGTATCATCGTGTAGACTGATCCTACTCAGATCAAGGCTGTGCCTGGGTTCTTCACCATCTTTGCCGAAGAATTTCATGACTATGCAAGATAGATCATTTTCAAGCTTGTTGAAATCCTGATGAAGTCAAAGGTCTGATTAATAGAGCTGATTAATTTCTATGTACAGAGAGTATTTGCCTCTTTTTTGAACATCAGAGGAACAGTTTGAGGATGTAGCCAAGTATCATACCCTATAGACTCAGATGTCTTGTATTAGTGTTAGTGTTGCTATGAGACATCAGCCATCAGAAGCCAGTAGAAAATTGTTCACATTTACCAGCCGTGGTTAAACTTCGTCATTGAACAGTGAGCCCCCTTGCAAGATCAGTCATGATTTGTGGAGTAAAATACAGGCTAAGACTCTCTGACAAGAGTAAGTCAGC
Source organism: Megaceryle maxima (assembly GCA_024605025.1). Taxonomy (NCBI): domain Eukaryota; kingdom Metazoa; phylum Chordata; class Aves; order Coraciiformes; family Cerylidae; genus Megaceryle; species Megaceryle maxima. The sequence goes on from JANHGN010010919.1 coordinate 75,337, forward strand.
ACACCTCTCATTATCATCAGAGCTACACAGATGTACCCTCATTAACGTTCAGTCTCTTTTACAGAGAGCATATAGAGTTCTTTATAAGACTGGACCTTATATTTAATGATCAATATTCTGATGAAATATTTTTCATGTTGGAAGTTGGGTGTAATAAACTGTTGCTGAAAGACAGCAAAATGGTTTAGTTTGCATGTTAGAATTACAGTTTAAATTACGGTGTTTTGATTAGCATGCTTTTCATTGTGCCGAAATATTATGTATGTATACTTCTGGAGAGCATAATACTTTAGAATTATTTCACCAAAGATAAAATATTTTACAGTTCATTAAAAAAAAAAAAGTTTTAATAGTCTGAGCATCTTTAGTGTATTATAATAATACAGCACTTTATAGCAGACTGTAAAACTTAAGACTACAGTTTTAGGAATCATGCAATTCTGTTTTATAGTTTAATAATTGTTCAATTGAAAATGAGTATGAGGTTAATAAAAAACAATTTAATGACTTACAAAAATACAACTTTATTAGAATGTAGTATACACCTTTACAGAAAATGGAGATTTCTATGGACAGATTATAGTTCTTATCCTCAGAGAGAATTTTGCAAATTATTACTGCTAAAAGCAGATGTAGCATTTGCAGTGTTCCCCTAAGCTACAGTTGTTTCTGCATTTCACAGCAGTATCCTCTTACAGGAATACTCACAACAGTACAAAGTGCTAGAATAAACTGGAAAATCGGATCACATCAGATAAGCCAAATCAAGCTATTCATAGCCCATGCTATTACTTCATGTGGTTCTTCATCATATTCAAGGTATTCCTAATGTCAGCCAATTTTACTTCTCAATCAAATATCTGGTCCACCACGTTTCCCTTTTAAAACAGATAGCTCTCTATAGCCTACAAAAACAACAGCCATAAAATGGAGCACAATATTGTAATTTAATTTTAAGGCATAGCTACTGCTAATAAAAATTCTAGGTCATTGCATTGTGATGGTAGATGTTTAATCATATTGTCATTGGAAGTATAGTTCATAATATACTGTAGATTTATGGGACTTGACAAAGTGCTTTAAGACACACTGTTTGCTGTTAGCAAATATTAGAGTTTAGCCATGACTCTGCTTCCTTTTATACTTGTTCAAGTAAAAGTAACTCTGGTTATGCCATCAGTCTGACCCTGTTGCAAAGCAAGTGCAGGCAAAAGTGATCGTGCCACCAGGTTTCTAATGGAACAGAGAAGAAGGATAGAATCCTTGAAACTGTTAGTACCTCTTTATTTTAACTGGAATAGCTTGCAGGAGTCCTACTTACAGACCAGAATCCCATCCTACTGGCTATTCCTCAAGCTCTTAATAAAAAGGTACTAACCTTTTTAAACCTTAAAAACCCAATAAAATGGAGTTAATTTCAGTGAAGCAAAGATACCACCTCATAGTCTTTATTTATTCTGAAAACCACGTAATGAATTTGAGTGCTCTAGAAACAATATTTTATTATTATCAACTATGTTAATGAACTGTGTTATCCTCAAAAAGTATACCCACGGGGATGCACGAGGAAAACCAAAGTAAAAGCTTGGTACTTTCTCAAATAATAGATACAATTGTCAATACAGAGGCATTGCTGAAGTATGTAAATAGCTCAGCAGTTGCCAGAATAGATCAAAATTTAACAAATAAAACCTTTTGTTATCAATTCTGTCATTTTTGCAAATAATTCTTATTTTCTAGGCAGGCGAAAGGATTTCACAAGACTTTTATAATTGAAATGTATTTTTAAACATTATTGAAGCAAGTATTGATGTTTTTGTTTTATAGTATGATGGTTTAAGAGAAGCGACAGTGTGAAGGCTTAATTTTTGGATTTGAATTACAGATACATACAGCTTTCCAAATTACATGCCCTCTTCATCTTGGGGGGGGGGATGGGGATTGTGCAGAGGGGATGAGAAGTGAGTGGAGCAGCAGAGCAATTAGTTGCACAGCTTCCTTGTTCCATGGGGAAGAAGGCTCACTCGTGGAGAGGGACCCTGATGTGTTGTGCACAGCCCTGGTGCAGAGTTGTGAGCTTTGCTTTCTCTCTTACCCTTCTCCCAAAATCTTTGTTCCGTGGTAATTTTTGAGTCCTTGTGTATATGAGTGGGTAGAGGAGAGCTCATAAATGACTACTGCATTCAAATGGTATTATAACTCCCTGATTTATGTCACCCTTGTTGGCTGTTACAGCCTGCTTGCTACAGACACTTCTGGACACTTTTGTTGTTCTTAGTAATTAACAGGTTCTTTGCATAGATGAGTTACCTATTTCCTAGAGCACACTAAACCTTTGCTGTTGTTTGGAACAAGTGGTTGATTGTATTTTGCCTACAACTACAGCAAAGTGTGAACTACAGTTCACTGTCTTATGCTCACAGCTCTGTCTGATTTATTTTCAGTCCAAAATAATTTTAAGGAAGGTAAGAATTAGGTAGTATGCAGAAGCCACTGCCCTGTTGTGGTAGGACCCAAGCAGTTATCAGGCAAATAGAGGTCGGTCTCCACAAGCCTCAGGAGCCTTGTGCACATGTTTACCTGTTGATTTCTTAGTAGTTTCAAGTATTCAGATTGCTTTGTCGCTGAGTTTAGCTGAATCATTACAAAGAATATAGTTGAGTTCAAACATGTGAAGAAGGTGTGTGAATTTGAGTACTCCAGAGCTCAGAAAAATAGAAAGGATAACCTGATGTTACCCACTGGACGAAAATGTATTTAGAAGGCATTTACCATATTCTCTTCATTTACACATCCTGCAGAACATGCAAATTGTGGAAGTGGATGTGGCAGCTTTTTTCATCCTCTTACACTTAGTCTCATGGCAACATTACTTTCCATGGCACAGAACTGTCAACTTTCCTCTGGAGGTCTAAACTCTGCAGTACCAGTAGTACACTGCTTTTACAGATACGGATTCCCTTAAACTCATAGACTGATAGCAGCTCTAAACACAAAGACCCTTTTTAAACATCATCTTGTACTCTTGGAAACAATCCCTACTGAAAATAATAGAAATTCAAGAAATACACTGTTTTATCATGGAAAGTTCCCCTTCGGGAAACGATAACTAAGACTAATTCCACCTATTTATGTAACATGTTGTTAGACAGTCTCAATTTACTGGCATGTCTACACCATCTCTGAAACCTCACTTCTGTTAACCATTAATTTTTATTACATCCTTTTCTTACTTGTCATTTCATAATCTTCTTTTTTCTTTTTTCTTTTTTTTTTTTTTTTTTTTTTTTTTTTTTTGTGTGTGTGTGTGTCTTTCTTGCAGATTGTTCTGTAAAGTTTGGGCAATTCTACTGCCTCATAGGTTTATTCTGATATGAAATTTGTCAGTATAAATTTTTCTATATTCCCTCTAATGATTTGATGGCTAAATGCAGATTCAAGGGGAAAAGAAAAAAGACTGCACAAGACAGAGCAGGAGAGATGTTGAGCCCGTGTGGCACAGGATTCACCATGCCATCACTGGCTGGGCTGCCTTGGGAGTTACAGTGGGGAAGGGGCTTGGGATTGTGGCCATACTGGGATGCAATTAAAAGATTGGAGTAGGTCTCTATTTTGATTTGGGAAAAAATTCTGAGGCAGAATTGCTTCTTTATATTTGAGGAAAGAGGATACATTGCCTTCCTCTGCCAACAGCAAACCCAAGTACATGAAATATGTTTGTGAATTCAAAGTCATTTGAGTCTAAAGAGGCAATCACATGACCTAATCAAATTCTGCTTTTGTTTATACTCTTGTAAAAATGGAGTAAGTCCACCATTGTGTACACTGCAACTATCCTTAAGAGTATGTTGTAACTGCCAGTTTCTTCTTACACATATATACATAATTCTTTGATATTTCTATGTAACCCATAAACTAATGATCTTAATAAGTAAACTACTCAGGCTCGCAGTTGTCATGTGGCAGATAGGACCAAAAGCATTTCAGTAATAATAAAGATTTTTTAGGCATAGTTTCTTCCTTGTAACCATCAGCAAATGAAATACAGAGAAGCCCTATGGAAACAATAATAAGTAATAATTCTAAATCATACACTGGTGACAAGGCAGCAGAGCTGCAGAAGCAGTGTACTGTTGAAGAGCTAAAATTTGGAACTTCTTCTGTAGCATACCTACATTTTTCAAGTAGTAAAATCAAGTTTATAAGACAGGAAATGAAACACAGTCTTTTAACCACATTGGCTAACATATACTCAGTTAAAACCTTAATGATAACAAAACACCTGAACATAAATGTATTTTTTGTTCTGCTCTCATTTTACTTACAGTCTTCACTGTACATTAGTAATCAAATATTGGAAATAAATCACACCCTTTATCTCCTACTTACTTTTTATCCCTGACTTCTAATCAGCTGTCTTACCTGAATAATAGATCTCTACCATGCCCTCAAACCATCTAGTCTACAGCATTTTTCAGCTTGCTATCAAGTTCCAGAACATCAGGCACTGTCACTCATTTCAGTTCCTTGCCTTCAAAATCAATAGGAGTTCAAAATGGTTTAGTCTGTACTTTGGAGGAGAGCCTAACTATTTCACACTAAATTGTAGTTCTAATCAGTAGACTTGGCCTAATAATCCCACTTCAGGTTAAGCCCTCCTGCGTGCTTAGCTCTTTCTGTGAGCCACAAGTAAACAGAAGGACTGTTGTGCAAAATGCAGGATATTTTTTCGTAGGTTCACTCAGAGTGTGTCCTAAAGAATTATGGGATTATCCTCCCTAATGTCTTTCTTAAAACAGAATTAATTATTCAGGGCAGTTAATTTACCATATACTGCATTACACATTAGAGGTTGCCTCTAATTCAAGGCTATATATGCATTATCACATGCACATAAACATTTGGATATACTGAATTCATGCTCAGATTTGAAATGTGTGCATTCAGATTGATTCAGATGGCGGGTAAGATGTGTACCAGGTAGAATCTAACCTGCAGCTGTAAGTACCTAATCTGTTCCTAAATTTGTGTCTGCACAAATTCAAAAAAGTAGTTTGATCAGAACTCTTCTGATTGACAGCATTTAGTGTTTTGGTTTTCTTTTTTACAATGGCTTGCCCTCCTCTAGAAAAAGCAATCTATTAACAGTTACATGTATCCAAGTTAAATTCTTGAAGAGCACTGTGTAATGAATTCTATGTCAGCATGCCATTCTGCACACTCAATCACATATGCACTGTAATTATCTGGTTTACATGAGAGTAAATGTAGGGATCTGTTCCTGCAGGGAATTGAGTGCCTATATACAGTTTCAATAGTCAAATGCAAATTCAGAAGGAAATTTGTCCTTTTTTTGATATTGATTCATTTTTTCATACTGATTTTGAACTTAATTAGTTTGACAAATTTTTAGAACCATTTGCAGAAATCATAATCTCTTCAAGAGCTGGCCTAACCCCAGTTACTTTTGATTAAGAACTCCTGATTATTCCTTATGATTCAGTCATGGTTACCTGCAGATGAGAAATTCCATTGTTATAGGCGCAACAGAAAATGTTTAGATAAAAAGCACTAGTCTATACTCAGAGAACAGTTTAATGAGGATACTTATGAATCATTAATTAAGCAGAGGCTTTTCACCTTCAGGCTGATGGCTCAGACACAATGTTGTATTTAGTAGCAGTGCAACTCTTAGCTAAGTGCCTTCAGTGAGACACCTCTGCTCTTTGGGAGCTGGACTGGTTGTCCTACGTCCACAACACAAGTCATGCTGGCTCATGTGAGTATACAGGGGACTGAACTCTGGTGTTTCATGAACATTTAAAGAGAGCAACTGGCAAAGCTGCAGCTCCAAATAATCTCCAAGCCAGTGAGGCGCATCTGCTCATATATGCTCTGCAAGTCCTCATTCATCATCTGCTGCCCTTTGTTATGTACAAAGCCTGTTGTAGTGCAATTACGTTCATCCATGCACAGCGTATCGGAAATATGATGTCCTATGCTGTTCAAGTGGCCACTGAGTGTGAGCAGCATAGTGATATCCCCGATCCCTTTTAAGGATGCTGTTCTCAAATACTAGAGAGGCAAATTCATTTCTCACTGGGACATCTGAATACTCTAGTGCAGTATCAGTGCTGGTGTGCATATGCAGCCTGTATATTAACAGGCTGCATATAACATATGCATACAATACACATATGTTAATATGCGGTAGACACAGTCTGCATTATACTCATGCTTCATCTGTAGTAATGCTATCTTCATTCTGGCTTTCCACCCACTCTTCTGGAGGTAACACAAGAAGCCATATTGTTGCTGTAGTTGACACGCACCCAGATGTATTTTTTGGAGTATTTCCTCTCTGTAAACTTGATGACAATGTATTGACACTGAAACTTGTTAGTAAGACAGAGGTGATGCTTGTATTAGATTTAGAAGGATTGGATGAAGAGTATTATGTAGATCACAAAAACCACCCCTCACTTGGTCTGTGTTCTACTTGCCTCAGCTCAGTCCAGAGCTATACACATAACTGTTATGCACTCGGGGAAGTATTTGCTGCCAACCATCATCAGTCAAGATTCTCTTCAGATAGCACTCTTACAATGTTTTTGTAGGTGAAACCTTTTAATAGCTCTCTTGAGTCCCACTAAAGGATGTTAAAATTTGGTAGCATAGAGCACCTCCAAGATTTCTTGTAGGGTTTGCAATGGAATTGGAAAAATTTGAGCATATAGGGGAACTGTCTCTTTTCACAGTGCAGCTCATCTCACAGAAAGGGAAATGAATGGCATGGCGAAACATCCTGAGTGCTTTGCAATGTTATGAACCTATATCCCATTAATTCCTCGGTCTCTTTGATGAAGTGCACTGCCTGAGGTGCAAATTAGTGCCACTTCTGTGCATTGAACCTGTCCTCTTAAGAGAAGAAGTGCTCCAGAACCACCTCCTCATTTCAAAAATACTACAGAATAGTTGTCAGTATTGACCTGAGCTAGATTAAACTAGCTACCTCGGAATATAAGGCTGTATATCCCATTAATAATCCCCTGAACTATCCAGTCTGCCACAACATAATACTTCAAAACGTAGGCAAAGTAGTCACAATAAATCTTCAGACGCTGTTTCCAGTTTAGTATGGAAACCTTGCAAAAAAATATACAAAGTGATCCCGTTGATCTCCATTACTTGTATTAGCATTCATCTATTCCCATTTTCTGGCTTTTTAAGTGTAAATATAAATGTAAGCCTTCTGTCCTTCTATAAATGATTTGTGTGATGAAACAAAGCAAGATCATATCCTGTGAATACAGTTTTGCATAATCTGATAATTACTTGCATAATCTGGTTATTACAGGCTCAGATTTATTTTAATAGGTTTATAATTGTTAAACATGTAACATTCACAATACTCTTTGTGTCTAAGAAATTGTTTCAGTGATGGAAAAGATTTCTCAGTACTTCTTACTAAGCTCAAATTTGAGGCCATATATGCAAATTATATTAAGAATTTACTTTTCATTTTCACTTGCTGCTGCCTGGCCAGTGGAAGAATTCCTGTTGGTGCGGTGGATCAGGGCAGTAAAGAACAAGGCACCTTTCTAATAAGGCCATGATTCTGCAGACTCCTTTTACATTTATCTGCTTATCTGAATAGCTTCATTAGCTACAGTTTAACTGTCATGCGTGAGAGCGTCATGCATGTTTTAATAATGGATATGAGGAAGGCCATGATAATACCATTCATTAAAGTGTAGACCACTATAGTATAGCCTATTAAAGAGAATTAGTGTTAGGATTCACTCCCAGTGTTTTTGAGAAGGGTATGTTTTTTCTCTCCTTCACTCACTCCAGCGGGGGAAGAATGAATGTAGGATGTTACATCAAAGTCTCTTCTAAGTATTGAGTTTTAAGGTCCATAGTGCAAGGGCTTTTTAATAACATTTAGAAAGCTAACAGGACAACCAAGGTCTAGCTTAGCTAGTAGAGATCTGTGAATAAGACCAACTGGATGTTTATTATTTTTAAGTCATGACTTAAATCAGTTGAAACATATGATTGTGGTAAAAAAAAATACTGACAATCAAAATTGTGTGATGTTAACCTACTTTTAGAAATTAAACTATTATAAGAATTTATTAATTAGGAATACAGTGAATTTCATTACCCTTCTACAAAAGTATAAAGGCATATAGTCTAATGAAAATTAAAATAAATCATTATAGACAAAGCTAGCAGCTATGTTTAAAGTTGAATTTGTCTTACATTTTGCATTAAAAAATTCGTTTGTTCAGCAATTTTAACTTTGCTAAAACATTAAGTATTTGGGTGAAATTTTCATGTTATGTATGTGGCTCTGGCTGAATTCTTAGGGAATAACTGCCTGTCAAAACCACAGTACACCTCACCTTATAGACTCACCTTGGTAAATTTGATGCAACTCTGTGATATATTTATCCTGAATGGTATTTTCAGTGCTAGAAAGCAAAATGGATACTGAGGGAAGTACTGCAGTAAGTTCACTAAAATTTCAGCCCTGGTAGTTCTGAGGATACATCTGTGCACCTGCAGAATTCAACTATGGGATTAGAGGAACAGGGAGAAAATGCTTTACATTTTTATTTCATTGTCACTTCCAGAGAGCTGGTTGTGCCAGAAATGCAAAATTCACCAATTAATCCAAATCACAGCTGTTCAAGATTGAATCACTTTAAAATAAAAAAAAACCAACAAACAACCAGTCTTTTAAATATCATGATTTAATGGGACTTGGGTACAGGCATAGCCACATAACTGTGGATGTAAGGAAACTCATACATTGTGCTTGAAATGTGTAAATACTGAGGGGCAGGAGGGCATAGCTGTGTGATGGGTGCTCAGCAAAGTGCCTAGTTTCTTCTTTCTTTGTGTGCAAGGTTACTTTAGTATCTGCAGCCTTTGCTTTTGCCTCCCTGTACTTGCAGCAAAGTTGTTTGTTCTCTGAAGTGGTTTTGAAACCCTTTTAAGGCTTTCTGTGTTTTCTTTCTGTGCGTAACCATGCCAGTACTCACCAGACACATGCGCATACACATGTGGTTAGTGAAAGGTCTTAGAACATTTTTAGTCATTTAACCAAAAGCAGATGTTCATGGTCATTCCCTTCCCTTTCCTTTTAAAATTCATGAGTGAATGCAGTGCTCAAGAGACCAGCAATAATATCACTTGCTTAAGGTTGGCATAGCACGAACGGAAGCTTCCTGTAATGCTCAGAGCTCAAGGCCTCATGCAGACTGATATTCAAGCAAGCTTGCTTGATCTTTCCTTCCAGCTGCAGAACCAGAGGACACCACCCCTGGTCCTGCTACCCGAGTGCAGAGGCAACACGTGACCTTGTTTTCTTAATCTCTTCCACCTATGGCAACTCGGAGCTGGATGTCTCATGAGGCTGAACGATGTGGTGAGCATCCTTATTGAGCCGTCTCCCTGCAACTCTGCTTTCAACTTGGGAGGCTCCTAAATTCTTCTTAGCAGAGTCCCAGCCCCATACCATCCTGTCATCTGCTTGATGTGAAGGAGAACTTGTCTGTGACTAACAGTCATAGAGCATGCGTGCCTCGCACAGAGCAGCACACCACGGACACCCCTTAGCCAAAGTACACCTTGATGGTGTGAGCTGCGGTGTAGCTGCATTAGCATGGTGCCTCTTTTCAAGGCTCATTAGTGCAGTACAGGCCTGTGGTGTTCTGGCTGAGCTGCTTTTAGTCCCTGAGTAGCCATGGCTGACAGCTGCTCAGGAGTGTTTACACCACACTCCAGTGCACCACATAGCCCAGTCTAATAGGGGAGGTAGGTACTTTGCCTGCTGCCAAATAGAACAACTTTGTTTGCATATCCAGACACGCAAGGGCACACACTCCAGTCTGGGGAAGTGTTGTGGGATCTGTAGTTCTTCAATGGCTTACCTTTGTTCAAAATTAAAAGCTGAATATGTCTTTTAACTGGTATTGTAATGACTTTGTGTTCATGCTGCTTTTCTTAGATGCTGCTCAGTGCATAACAGCCAGATGCTACCTACCAGATGCTGTGTATGGCACTGGGTTGATATCTGTGGCGAATCACTAGGGAAATGGGTTTTATTAATAAAATCCCAGACAACTCAACATTGGGTTGCATGGCTGTTCAGTTGTATAACTGGAGAAAAAAAATAAATAAAAGAAAACCTAGGCAGCCTAAGCCATTGAAATATTAACCTAGCAAAACTTATTATGTTTGTGCTTTTTAGTATTCTGTTTTCTCCTCTTCCCTTCTTAATGCGAAAATATTTGCTTGAGGCAAATCCATAAAAAGACCATATTAGGAGAATTGCATAATATCTCCTAAAAATAGGAAGGAAGAGTCTAAGACTATAGAAATTCATTTTACTCAAATGAATGGCCAAACATGAAAACAAAATTGTTAGCAAGTTACTGTACTGCCATGAAAGGTAAGTCAGTCAGCTCAGTTGCCTTGGCTGGGTGTCATATTTTTGTGCTATGCTCACTGGGAGACTAATTGCTTGAAATAAATATTTGAAGATCTCTGTGTCTGGTCCTTGTAAGCTGTTTGATCAGTTTGGTGTTTCTGATAGGTTCTGTTTTTCATAAAACATTGTAAGATTGCAGTTATGCAAGTTGTGTGCCATATTGTCCCAGCCATATAAGTGCTGGGACATTAATTAGGTCTCATCTTTACTAACACGAGTAAACTCTCCTGCCTTTCATACTTGTTTCTGCTCATTTTGAGAGGGTTACTCCCAAGCAGAACAGGGATTTAATGAGTCCTAGCCCCTCTTCCCCAAGGTTTCCTCACACTTGCCCTGGGGTGAAGACCTCTTTTCAACCTCCTTTCCTCCTGAAGGAATGCTAGGAAATGTTCTCAAGAGAGCCGCCATCCATTTTTCCCTTTCCAACCATAAAACAAACCTCCTTGCTTTGAGGTTTCCTTCTATCCCTTGTCTCCGATGCTTAAGTACTCAAAACCAGCAAGAATCTACTAATGTTGAGGAATAAGGGGTCTTTTTGTACGCAAGGTATGTTCTCTTAGGAAAGCCAGAGCTTTGTGAAGATGAGCTTGGTAGATCCATCACAATATTGCCCACTGGGCAGCTGTTTCCTGGTTTTGGATGGGGCCTGACTCATGATTTCTTAATGCTTGAATTGGCAAACTAGAGAATGGCTGGGCCTGCAGGCAGTCAGGGCATCCAGCAGTTCACTGGATGACTTGAGCACTACCACCCTGCCTGGGCTCGAGAAAGTCAGACAAGACCCTTGTAGGAGAATGGGGACAAACTGTGTGATTTTAAGAAAAGATACAGAGCTATGGGGGGAAGGAGCTTAGGGCTGGGAGGTAATGGGATCCGAAGGGACTGGCTGATAAACTGCTCATAGCACTGTATTTCAGCCTGTAAAACTTCTTGAGTGTTTCCCCAGGGCATATTTGGGCACAAGGGGATAATTGGTTTGCTTTACTTAATGTCTCACAGCTGAAAAACTTGTGATTTGATTCTTAGGGTGCTGGGTGTTATCTACGTAGCTTTGGAGACCAGTGCCAGCAGTGTCTTGGTAATGCTTGTTTATAAAATATACTTGTTTCACTGTACAAAGTGGGATGACAGCACTGTAGTGCTGTTATGTAGAATGACAACTTATAATTTCATGCCTCAAGGCTGCATCTTGAGGGCTGATGCAGCAGAGGAAGAAAAAAAAGCAGAAAAAAAGACATGACTTTTTTTAATAGGATTGTGCAAATCTGATTGTTTTTATAGCTGAAATAGCTTTGCACCCTGGCTGTACGGTATGGGTTTCAAAATTACTCTGTGATGAATTGGATCCTTATTTTAGTGGCCTGTGTCTCTGACCCACACTTTGTTTATCTTCCCTGTTGAAAGTAATTTATACTTCAGCATGGCATAGTACTGCTGTGCTAATAAGAAAATAGTATTGGCAATTGTGATAGATGCACCTATCGCTTAGTGAACGCAGAAGAGTTAAACTGATTGCATTTTTACAGTCTGTATATTTCTCTCCTTATTGTTTGTGTCTTGCTGTTAGAAAAACAGGTTAGTTGCATAGTAAATCTCTCAAATCAACACAAGAAAAGAACAAAAAGAACAAGCACCCTCATTTGTAATAGCTACTTCAGAAGCCTGGTCATTTGAAGGATGTATTCTGGGAGATTTGTCCCTCTTCTTCAGAAGGATGTTAATATGGGCATAACTAACCAGGCATCTCAGGAGAGGACAAAGGCACACTCATTAAAATTAGCTGAAAAAACAACACATAACAGGTGTCTATCTTAATGATACTTAAGTTGTCTCTCACCGATGTCTAAGCAATACGTTCCATAAAGCACATTAGGTCCAAAGTGTGTAGCTTGTAGAAACCAGGCATTGGTTTCTTAGTTTGGATTCTTACTCCATGCCTGTTTGCACTCAGGTCCAATGCATTTATTTCCCTTTACATGCTTTTCCTTCCCTCCCATCCCTCCAAATTAAAGCTCACCTCCATTTGAAGCCATCTCGTCAGACCTTTTCATTGCTATGGAAGGAAAATAGATGCACATGCTGTAGTGGATATATAAAAATACTGCTGGATGATGAGCCATAAATAATGTGTGTTCTGACTCCTGGTGAGATACTACTGCAGTGTTTAATACATTTATTAACCATGTAGTGCATTGATATATAGAAGCTGGATGCATAATTGCAAGATAGCATTTCTGGGAATAAATCTAGGGGTATAGTGTCTGCAAAGGACAGAGATAGAGGGATTTGGAGGATGGGAAGTAGAGAGTATCTTATTGATGTTTATTAGGTGCAGGAGAAGGGAAGACTAGAGTGTGTGTGAGCAAGGACCTATGTTGAACACATCTAGGAGCCACAGGGATTAGGAGGAAACATGAAGGTCCACAGAGTCCTGTGTCTGGAGGAGAAATACCTCTATAAGCAATATTCCTTTCTGCATTCAGAAAACCAGTAGCTCCTCTGCTGGTCCCGATTTTCCTTTCTTTCTAGGAAAGGAATAAATAATTATTTTTTTTATGGTCATGAAAGTCTCTTCTTTTCTGAGCATGCAATTGGTTTCTCTCCCAGCCCTTGACTAAGTCCAACGCTTCAGTTTGAATATTAAAAGCTAAAGGTTACAAAGACCAAAACAAGGCTTGTGTGACTAAAGGATACTGAAGCTCATTAGGAGGTGCATGAATATGATTATCTCTGTATATCATCTGTTGCTTGTGCTACCACAGTGCTAAGATTTTCTGTAAAAGCATATGTTCATTTTTACAGAATATAAAGCTTAAATGAGTACAAGGTTGTTTGCAGTATGGGGGCAGCTTCGTCAGAGTAGCCCACATTACTGAATTATAGTTCCCTACGAAGCTGGGGTGAGTGTCAACCCATCTTACATAACTTTGGTTTACAGTCAGAGGCATGTCACAGCTAAGTGTCTAAGTCATAAGTCATTAGCAAATGCTATTTTACCTCGGAACAAAATACCTCTCTCCATATGTTTAACCAGTTATTTAAAGCTGCTTTTCTTTCAATGTTTTCTAATTATTATTTTTATCATCCTCACCCCTCTTGTGGGATTTTTAATTGAAAAATTCCCATAGATCATTTTATCACCAGATAAGAGCTTTATAATAAAATTTAAAAAAAAAATTAAAAAGTGCTTGAGTGCAGACATTTTAGCCATTTCTGTGTGCCATTTTACTCCTGTGGAATTAAGTACTACTAGCACATTTGAAGGGTACCTTCTTGTCTGTATATTAGGCATGTAGCATACCTGAGATAGTGGTTGGCAGCAAAGCTTTGACAACTTGCATATCGAACAACTCTCATTTCCCAAATTTGTTGAAGGCATAGATATTCCCTGTCAGAATTGTCTGCAGCTGTACGTGATGGGCACACATTTCTATTGTTTAATTTTTTAGGATAATAGAAGATGTTATAAAGTTAATACCCAATGGCTGAGGATACTCTTCATAAGTCTCCCAGTCTGGGTGTAACTCCACCAAGGCTTCCAGCATAACCTTCATGCCCTGATGTTTTTACCTCTGATCAGGTGTTCACTCACTGTAGCACAAATACAGTGGTTCTGCTACATGTGGAGTCATTTCTGCCCAAGAGTAGGGCAGGAGGAATTTTCCCCTTAGGTTGTAATTAAAGGACATACACTTTCCACTTTGACATGTAAGGGTTGGGGTTTTTTTCCCATTACTTGTGATTTAGTGATGCACTGTTGTGTTACAGTAGTGCAGCCTATGCCAGCATTTCCATTATAACCCATTTTGAAGGTTTATAACTCAACAGTAAAAAGGTACTCTTCCAATTTAAAACTTGGCATATAATGTCTCATCTCATCCTCAAAATGATAGGGTTTTTTTCTCTCCCTTCACCTCTCCCCCACCAAAAGAGGTTGAATATTTGCTGTATTTTTAAGTGGAAGATATTGTCCTTTCTGTTTTGATAGGAGAAAAGCCTGCCTGATGATTAAAATTACTTTTCAGTTCCAAGAAAGGAGGACTTTATAATAGAGAATGCATGTGAATAAGTGTTGTTGATGTTAGAATTACTACAATAAGTATATGGATACAGAGAAGTACTGCCTTCCGAATGAAAGCTAGGGAATATTGATCAAAATGACTGAAAAACTTTTTTTTTTTAATGTTGATTTTGTTTCTAGCTGTTGATTTTACCCTTAAAATGGTGTTCTCAAAGGTAAATATGTTTTATCTGATGCACTCTGTTGTTTGTCGGGCTGAATGAAGTAAAGGAAGACTTTACTGCATATAGACAAAGTAATGATATCTTTCTCTTTTTTCATTTGAGGAACACAGTACAGAAAGAACATAAATTCTAATTTGGTGTTGAGATCAGCTACTAAGGGTAGACTTGTAGTTAGCACAGTCTTATGAATCCAAAGCAGGTGTAAGCACACTGTTTCCAATAAACAGATGCTGGTTTGGACTAGGAAATTTAGCACTGAGTTACAAACTAGCAAATAGGAGGCTTGTTCAAACGATCAGGGTCTGAACCTGGGGTCATATCTGAAGCCTTATGTTCCAATTCAGTGTAGTATGGGTGTTGAGGATATAAGAAATTCAGTATTGAAATCCAGTTTCTCCTTCTTTGCCTGTCTCCTTGGAGCCAGCCATTTAGGAGCTGAAATCTGCCTAGTTGCCATTAAAAGAAGTTCCCTAACCTGTGTAAATAGCACCACCACTGCAAACACATCTGGAAGGCTTCGCTGTGTTGCTCTTTTTGTAGCAAATTTATTTCCAGACATTTCCTTTTCAATTTATATAGTTAAATTTACGCTTACCATAAGCACTTCAATGGTACTAATTAGAAGAAAGGGTATATAAGAGAGAGATTTCATGGAGGGTGTTTATTAATGAACTGAGCTGCTATTTTTTCATATACATGAAAACTACCAACATATATACAGTATGCATTCTTACTATAGCTAAGCTTTCTCTTAAATCCTATCTATTTTAGTTTTTCAGTTGTCTCTGATATATCTATTTATAAATATAAAAGTATCATAAAAAGCAGAGAATGTGCTTCCTAATGAGTTCAGTTCCTTCATTTGGATTCTAAAATCAGTAATTAGGTTGAAGACTATTTTGTATCCGTAGGCAGCACCAGTGGCTCACAGATATAAAACAGCAGCCATAGATGCAACTGAATTTTTGAGGGTATGAAAATCGGAATGCTCAGCACTTCTTCACATCAGCTTTAGTCCGGGCCATCTCTGTCAAAACCAGTGGGATTCTGCAGAGTAAAATGAATGCAACACAGTGAGATTCAGGTCCTTTGTTTTTGCAGGAAATAAAATGCAAGTCTAACAAAACTTGTAGGCAGAAGTATAAGATGTGCTCAGTGCAGTGAGTTAGTTTCAGTGCATAAATCCAAATCTTCAAATCCAAATCTTCCGTTATAAGATTTGATTGTACATTTAACACTGGTCGCTCCTAGAGAAGAGAGCTGTTTATGTTTCTGGAATATACAAAGAAAGGAATTATATTGAGAATCGGTGAATTACTTAAATCAGCCACAGCACCATTTATTGAAAATATCTTCAGCACCATGGGGATTGCTGTTGCTGTGTAGAAAAGCAGAAAACTCCTGCGCCAGTCACATTCACTTGAGCAGTAGAAATATTGAACACCTTATGTTGCCAGACAGAGCACACACCATTACCTTCATTGTGTACGATGCTGCCACCAGAAATGTTTCTTACTTGAGTCAGCATGGAGAGCACACAGTAATAGCAACAGATGGATGCTCATCATAAGACATGGCTGAAGGTATAGGAGATTAATTTTTTAGTTTTTGATCATCTAAAATATTCCTGCATTTAATAATAATCCATGCGTAATAATCGGTGAACACAATGTAAACAAACAGCTCAATTTGACTTACAGGTATATATGTTAAAATACATTAAATGTTTTTTTTTCTAACTTTCTGGAAGAGACTGTGTGACAGCCATGCAATATATTAAAATTACACTTGCATTTTCACAGTAGTACTTGGAGAAATTGTAAGAGTCATTAAAGCATAAAAGACTCTCTTGTGTATTTTCCTAAAACCTGGAAATAGGAGAGAAAGCCTGGAGGGAGAATGACTCTGTACTGTGAGAATGATGGAGCACTGGAATGGGCTGCCCAGAAAGGTTGTGGAGTTTCCTTCTCTAGAGATTTTCAAAACCCACCCGGATCTGTTCCTGTGTGGCCTGCTCTGGCAGGAGGGTTGGACTCGGTCTTCAGAGGTCCCTTCCAACCTCTACCATTCTATGATTCTGTGAAAACTGAGGCATATAATAGATTTAATGTTAATATGCAGTGGTATTATGGTAATTATTAACTGTCATATTTCATTTCTTCTCATGAATATCCAGTACCATTTTTAAGGATCCACAGAACATAACATGTTCTCTGCAGCTGATGGCACTCATCATTGTAATTACTAAGTACCCTTAGCTGACTGTTTGAAATTTTTGCTGTAAATTCAAATTAGAATGTGAATGTTTTTGGAAAACATACACTTACATTTGGAGAGTTTATTTGCTAATCATGTGCAAACCACTGTCAAAATTATAGGAGTGTGACAGCCCATGCGAATTTATCTAATTGTTTTGTGCTGCTGTATATATAAGTTGTACAGGGAATAAATTTTGCATTTTTTTCGTAGACACAGAAGAAGCGGAAATCCAATGAATCTGTAGATACAGAGCTCTGTCTTAATGAGGTAAGAATGTGGATCCTGTATATTTCACAGTACGGGTGAAATGGTCAAAATCTGTTAAAACTGTAATGGGCTTACCTCACCCTGTAGTCTTGTTAATATTTTTATGTTTGGCTACCATAATGTATTAAAGGGTGATCTTACTCAGAAATTTGGAGCTCAAAGTGGCCTCTGATGACTTTATATTTTAATAGCAGTGTAGTACATTTGGGCAGATCCCATGGTAATTGCTTTTGCACCCAGCAAGTATAATTATCTAATAATCTGCGGGAACACAAGATGAAAAGGCTTTTAACAAATACACAGAAACATGCTGGACATCTTTCTGTGGCTAACAGAAATGACCAATTTAAGGCATGAAATTATGTTCACATCAGGAGATGTGATGTCCATACATCAGGAGACAGATTGACAGCCCCAAGACATGAACCTTCCAGTGCTGTTTGAGTAATCTACTCAGCCTGACCTACAAGACCCCTTTCAGACATAAACATTACATCAGTTTCCATGTCTGTCAGTCTATATCCTTTGTACTGAGTCTTTCAGGAAACTTAATAATTAGTGATATACATAAATTAATTTTTACAATGTGTAAGCACATATCTTGGGCATTGGAGCAAGACCAGCAGTACAGGCATAAGCCACCAAAAGGATGTGACCATATCTTTCAGGTTGTCCTTCACCAGTCTAGATTAGCCTAATTCTTCTGAACAATGACAGTTCTATAGCCCACTCCTAATTCTTTAGGTTCTGTTAAGAATTTCCTGTAGATCCTAGAACGAAGCCTAATAATGGGTGGGGGAACAATGCAGTAATGTTAACAGGTCTGTTGACATCTTGTGCTGGCTATAAGACACAAGAAGACCTTAGTAACTGTAGCTTACCATATCCTGTGTGACTTACCCTAGATGATCCTGCTTTTGCAGCAGGGTTGGACTTGATTCTCTATAGAGGTCCCTTCCAACCCCTACCATTCTGATTCTGTGGCTCTTTAAGAACTGCTGGACTGTCTTATCCCTTACTCTGTGACAGTTTCCAAAAAAAGCAGGTGCCTAGGGTTCAGTATGAGAAAGCATATTGTGTTAATTCTCTCAATGACTCTACCACTAATAGTTTACATCTCAAGGCCTTCCAGTTATCGAGTCTTAGCAGTGATATCAAAGTGAGGGAATGTCACAGAGATTTATCTATAAATGCCTCCCTGATTCTGCCATTCCTGTGGAAGCTGATTCTCTGTACTCATTCATTGCATCTTCTCCTCTGGGTATTTCTAGCTTGTACCTTGGCTTGTTGCCTCTCCAGGATGGAGGAGGTGCGTCCCATCTGTAGGACCTGCATCCTTCTGGATTTTGAGATCCTTAGTGGACAGGGTCTGAACAACTTTGCAAGGAGTAGGTTGGACTTAATGACCCTGGAGGTCTCTTCTAGTCTAAATAGTTCTACTTCTGTGATTATACCTGTTAGATTTTTCTTTTTACTGAGGCTGATAGCAATGAGAAGTAGTACTGCTACACCTAGTTCTCTATAATCTGCCAATCTGTACTTGCATATTCATAATTAATTCTTGGTAGCAAAGACAAGGAATGTAAATAATGCAGCAATTAAAGGAAAAAAGGTGTGAGAAAAAATTTTTGTCAGCTATAAATTCTGTCTTTTCTTATCCCATGAATTAGATTTTATTTATTACTATCCAGAAGTAACTTGTTAAACAAAGTTTTCTGTTGACTGTGCAGAAGTTGCAGTTTCTCTGCAGGTCCTGCATTTACTTTTTAAAATAAAATGGCATGATGAACACAGGTTGCCAGAGACTTGCCATACTTAACAAGGGTAGGTTTACTCATGGAACCACTGCTGTAAAGTAGGGTGGGGGGTTTTAATACTTTCTTCATTTTTTAAAATTGTGTTGTGCTGATGGTTTTATCCTTTAAACTAGCTTTAAAAATGCTGTTGTTTTACATCCAGTTTTATCTTTTTTTGTATCTTTCAATCTGTGACAGTGATATATATGGATAGGAGTGGAGAGTGGTACACAAACAAACAAAAGATGAATTTCGTGATGTAGATATAAATAGTTTGCAATTAAAATGTGTAATGGTGACCAAGGAAAGTATTGTGTCTTGCAGAATGCTATTGGGAAAGACAACACAGCAGGAGTCTCCACCAGTCACATATCTTCGGAGAATTCACTCGCTCTTCCTAGAAGCTTCTATCTAAGCACACTGCTCACTCTGATGACGCTTGCACTCTCACTCTGTTTGTTCCTAAGCTCATCAGTCGTCTTGTAGCTGCATCATTACTAAAGGACGTGTAAAAAAAAAAAAAAAAAAAAATCTGTTTCCTGTCCTCTGTTGTTTATCTGGAATTCCAGGTCTGGGAGCGAAGCTGAGGCACTCCTGGCTAGAACGGTTTCAGTCAGCTGGAATTTATTTAATATTTTCTCTCTAAAAAAGCTTCTTGTGATATTTAGAGGCTTTGTGAAATACTTGGTGCATTGCTACATTCCAAACCCAAAAGGCTTTTGGGCATGCAGTGTTTTAAAGAGACAGTGTGTAAATTTGCCTGTAAAGCGACCTGGTTGGATTATTTTAATAAGAATACTTTTAATTCTGGCTTTTACCTGAGGAGGAGGATGGCAGTTTTCTTAAGATCCTATTTATTTCATTGAATGGTTTTGGTTTTCAAATTGATTGACCTTCAGACTATCAAGGATGCCAGGCTTTTGTCTAATGGTGAATGCTCTCCCAGAGAGTGGACTTTATGAAAGTTCTTCATTTGATAAATTGCTACTGATGTTAAACTCTTTCAGTGTATTAGCATTTTCCTCTTTAAATGTTTATGTACTGTAAGTGTTTCTGCGTTCCCTGCTGAGAAGCCATTATAATTCACATACAGGTATAATGTACATCTTTCAGTTACATTCTCATAAAAATAGAGTATGGCATAGAATTTTCTAACAGTACATTTATCTTTTAATTATAATCATCTAGCCTTAACAAGGATGAAGATTCTTTAAATTAACAATAAGCAGCCATTGTTAATATTTGATAAAAATACATTTCTTTAAATTTGAGGTTAAGCAGTAGAAACAAATTTTGCTATAGGGTTTCAGCTGTACAGTCTATGGTCTTCTATGCTTCCATTGTGATAATATAGGGCAGTTATTATACTGTTTGTTTAATAAAAAATGACATACAATTTTTTTGCTCTACTAAAACAGCATTATCTGTTTATACAGAGCCAATAATGTCAGCTCAAAAAGTTGCAACAAGGTACAGGAACTTCATGCCTTACTTCTCACAACACTGCAGAGGGGAAAAGAGGTAGTAGGATATAATATAAGCTGTGTTTTATTTCTTAGACTGCTAAAATCAACACAAAAGGATAGTTGATCCAATTACAAGGCAGTGTTGTACACACTCACCCATGTGACAGGCTTTTTTCACACTGGTAGTTCCTAGTGCAGACCTTGGTATCACTGACATGATGAAGTGTTTGCAAGACCAGTTCCTTTTTTTTTTTTTTTTTTATGGTTTGGATGGCAACATTGCCAGTATATATGATTTGATCACTTTATTTTTCATTCAGCAACAATGACAGCCTGTGCTGGCTCATGATGATTTTCTGCAGTATCTAGAAGGAATTCTTTAAAGCTTTAAATGTCATCAAATAGGCAGCATTTCTCCTAAGGGCTGTCTTTGTACCTTACTGTGATGGCCTGTTGACTGTTACAAGCAGTTATGTCTAAATGATCAACAGTAATCAGTTTTTGTTTCTACTGAAAGTAGAAGATAACTTCGCCAAGGAAGGAGTTCATCATGTTGAATTTACAGATCTATATTGAAACTTACCCAGTTATGCCCCATCCTGCTCTGAAATGTCCAGATCAGTTATTTGCAATACAACTATAAAGTACAAATTACTGTTTTGTAAACTGCAGTGAAGTTTGGGAGTGTGCAAAACACACATCTTA
Organism: Megaceryle maxima; assembly: GCA_024605025.1. Classification (NCBI taxonomy): domain Eukaryota; kingdom Metazoa; phylum Chordata; class Aves; order Coraciiformes; family Cerylidae; genus Megaceryle; species Megaceryle maxima. The sequence goes on from JANHGN010010919.1 coordinate 96,576, forward strand.
CTAAGAGGCTATTAAACCTATTGACAAGTATAAAACCTTTTGAGCTTTTGCTTAGCTAATAATAAACACTTTCATAAATTCTGAAATTGATTTATGTACTCTTGATTATGGTCACGTAATATAGGTTTCAAAGCACTGTGTATGTGATTCTATGATACCGTGTGCCACTGAACATAACAAAGTAGACAATATTACTCTCTAATTCTCTGCTGATAAGAAACAGCAAATTACTTTCAAAGGCAGCAGAACTGCTTTTGGAGAAAAAATACATAGCACATCATTACCAGCAAAGCCCATGTGGTTCCTGTTGCTCTTCTTGTAGAAGCTAATCAAATTATTGAAAACTAGTGACAACAGAAAAAGATTATGAGATTCATGATTTTAAAAATAAATCAAATACTTTTATGTCAAAAGGAGTTGATAGCATAACCTATTGAAATGCTAATGAATGTAGCATTATGATTCTGAAGTCTGACATTATCCAATTAAAAATATTTTCAAAACAAATTCATAAACATTACTACTATTAAATCCATCTTTGAACCACCAACCTTGCTTTAAAATATAATTTGTATTCAGCACATTAAACATTTTAAGCAGTATCAGGAATTTTAATAGCCTTCCAGTATAGTACATACTTTTTGAAGATTTTTTTACTTTTTTACATTTGTTTTGATTATAGAATCTCTGTTACATTTAATACCAATCATTAGAGCTTTGACACTGTTTGATCCAGAATAAAAGCTATTGATCACTTATACTGAAAACAACAACCTAATTAGGTTTTGATTACAAAAGAAATTGCTGGTTATCTGATTGAGAGTTACCTTTGGAAATACAATTATGTATGTAATAGAGGAAGGAATGGTGTTTTGTATAGCTAGCCATGTTACCACAAAGAAAAAACACCAAACAAAATCAGAGCACTCAAGCATTTTTTCCTGTGTACTGAATTCTT